>CM041632.1:4602684-4615995 GCA_023333625.1 Bothriochloa decipiens
GTCGGCATAACTCTTTTGACGGCTCTGGGCAATTTTCAGATTTTCTCGCACCTGAGCGACTCCTTCCTCGGCCTCCTTAATGGTGGCCGGGCCAAAGAATGATCTTTCACCCGTTTCATGTCTAAATACATAGTAAAATTAATATATCAGTAGGTACATAGATTTTGTTACGTATTTAGAATTGAGAAAGTAATTTGCATATATATGAACTGTCGTTTCCTGCTTGACAATGCTCTTTCTCGCGTTTGGATTGCAATTGCCATCCATCCGCCCGTGCCATTTTCATATTTCTCTGTTGCACATATTTTTTTTTTCTTGATAGTCTAGTATAATCATATACTTCATCTACAACACTGCATCGGGTAATATACATCTTAAATTTGGAGATATACACATGGGAGTATCTACACTTGAGAATAGGAATATCATTCTTATTCTCGCTTTCATGAACATTTGATATTTTTTTTCCTGTTGCTAGACATGGACATGTCTGCTAGTAGATAGGTATGCGGGACTTCGATTTTTTGGAATAATTGCTCGTGTGCCAGCAAAGCAATGGCCTTGGACTAACTATTTGAATGTCAATTTCTATTCACAGATATAAACGAGTGCATCCTTAATAATAAATGTGGCACGGGTAGCATATGCCACGACACGCCTGGTGGTTACAAGTGCATATGCAAATTCTGGTACAGACCTTCTGGTGCGGGATGCCAGCGCATATTTTCTACCACTACAGTATGGATAATCATAGGTGAGCATCCCTCATCCATCACCGTGTTGCCCTCTGCTTGTATTTTTTCTCGATCAGTTTGTCAGTTTTAAACCTCATCATTTAGTGAAAAAACACTATAGGTATAAGAGGGTTCCCTGCACGCTACTCTCTTTCCAGTTTCCACCAACCCATTGGTACCGATAAAAACTAGCAAAGACCATCAGTACCGGGTCTAAATTAAAGGTAGGTAGTGCTATCCATTAACTAAAAAATTTTAAAGGTAGTTCTCCTTAGACATCTTTAGTACCGGTTTGTAACACCTACCAACAGATACTAGTGTCTATACATATTAAAATTGGATGGTAACAAAATTCCGTACTAATGTCAAAAACTCAAAACTGATATAAGATATGGAGTTCGTACTTTTTCTTCACTGGACTAAACAACACTGGCACTGGCAGAGCTTAGTCAGGGAGGTAGTGGGCCATGGCCCCTTAAGTTAGATCAATTCTTAATGAATGACTTAGATTTACTAGCTTAGTTTTGCTAATAAAGTATAAAAAATATCCCCTCTTCTTGCATTTTACATCATATTTGTCCCCTCTCCATTTATGACCAAGCTCTGGCACTGCTAAATGGGCTCATAAATTTTCCTCCAATTGACTCATGGCCAAAAAAAAAAGGCGCTGTAATTCTTTCTTTAAGTGTTCTGGCACTTCTTCTAAATGGCCCTGTTTCCACGTAAGATTGACTTAAGCCTCGCCCATGCAAATAGCCACATTATTTTCGTAAGTGGTTAACTTAAGTGACCGCCTGCTAAACTCTATATTTAAAAAAAAAGAGAGTTAAATGGACCGTGTGAGTGAAAATAGAAGACCGTTTTAAATACATTGGGTATTTTTTACATGACCCCTTTTGCTCCCGCATGCTGCTCCATCATTTCCAAAACAGCAGCACGACATGGCACAGCACTGCCACGGCTCTAGACGCGACAGAAAAAAGAGTTATGTATGCACGTGTGTTCCTCGAACTTGTCCGGGATACTATTCAGGTGGACAAAGTCTATTTTTAGGTCCTTGAACCTGTCTTTGAAAGCCATTTACCAAACTTTTCAAATGCTACTTTGATGTGAAAACTTGTCTAGTCTAGATCTATAATGTGTCACTTCGGTCCAAATAGACCTAATCTACTCTTGGCTCAAAAAAAAAAAAGAGAGAGAGAGAGAGAGAGAGAGACCCAATCTACTCCGCACATGGTGCTACACGCCACAGCTTTGGCATTGTCGCTACCACTTCCGTCTTCTTCTTCCATCTAAGGAGCCTGCTTTGGCATTGTCGCCACCACTAATTACGACGTCGTGGCCTTTGATGTGGAGAATGGTGAAGGCATGTGTTAGGGATGGCGAGTTGATGATCGTGATGCGATGTCACACACTCACACTAGGTTGGAAAAGTGAAGAGAAGGGGAGAGAGCATGGAGATGGAGCAGCTAGAAGAGAGAGGGGAAGCATGCTGATGGAGTGCTAGAGACAGCATATGGGCTAGTTGGAGCTCGTTTGGATTCAGAGGACACACTATGATAAGCAGTTTGAGGGTATAAAATTAAATATTGAGAGTTTGGGTTCTGAAAAATGATTTTGAAAGTTCAAGGACCTATGTGATACCACGAGAAAATTTTAAAAACCGCCAATGCATTTATACTAAAAATATCAAAAACTGAAGTTGAATTCTTTTATATCTTCATTTTTTAGGTAGTTGATTATATGCTAGTCGTTAGTTATTATTATTTATATCCATATTCATTCTTATTTATTTAATAGTCCTTTCAACGTAACTGAACACATGCTCTCTCTCTCTCTCTCTCTGCATTGTAAATAAAATAGCATGGTTGGATATGAATCTTGTACATCTGTGTCTGCAGCAACATGTGTTCATTGTAAATAAAATAGCATGGTTGGATATGAATCTTGTACATCTGTGTCTGCAGCAACCTGTGTTCTCGCTTTCCTTGTATATCTGGGGTATAGGGAGATGAAGAAACGAAAGCAGAGGAACTTCTTCAACAAGAACGGGGGCGAGATACTGAAGGATGTGGGCATTATCATATTCACAGAAAGAGAGCTCAAAAAGATGACAAACGGCTACAAGAAAATCATCGGGGAAGGTGCCTTTGGCAAGGTATACATAGGAACGACATTGGACGGCACCAAACAAGTCGCCATCAAATGCTCCTTTGCAAAAAGCAAGCAGCTTCGCCATGACGAGTTCCGGAACGAGATCACGTTCCAGTTCAAGATCGATCACGCGAACGTAGTCCGCCTCATTGGGTGCTGCCTCGAGACGAACGTCCCCAAGCTCGTCTTCGAGTTCGTCCCCAACGGAAGCCTCTACGACCTGCTCCATGGCGCCAGGCGTCAGGAGCTCCTTCTGCCGGCGCGTCTGCACATCGCCATTGGCACCGCCGAAGCTCTCTCCTACATGCACTCTCACGGTCACCACAACTACGTCCATGGGGACGTCAAGTCCGCAAACATTCTCCTCGACAATGACCTCACGCCCAAGGTCTCTGACTTCGGATCGGCCAAGCTTGTGTCCATCGTCGATAGGTATGCCAAGTGGTGTGTGTCAGGGGACATGAACTACATCGATCCCACTTACATAAAGACTGGCCGTTTCACGGAGAAGAGCGATGTCTACAGCTTCGGTGTGGTTCTCTTGGAGCTCATCACGAGGAAGACGGCCAAGTATGACGAGAGCAACAGCCTCCCGATAGACTTCGTCAAGTGCTGCAAGGAGCAAGGGAACGGAAGGGCAATGTATGACCGAGAGATTCTTATGGCTCATCATCATGCTCAGGAATGCCTCGACAAGATCGGCACGCTTGCGGTGCAATGTCTGAAGGAAGATGTGGATGAGAGACCGACTATGGCAGAAGTGTTGAATCAGCTCGAGCAAGTGAAGGTAATAGCTTGCGGAGGGTCTTCATGCTAAAGATTTAAGCACGCTATGTAGATGCAGCAAGGTGTTGACTCGGAAAAAATGGTTTGAATTATATTTAAAGCTACTTCCTATTTGTACATACATTGTAATAATAGTATAAACTCTGTAGTTGGTTGTAAGAACAGCTATGCATGCTGTCCTGATTTTTTTTCTTGTGTCAGTTTTTTTTTTTAAAAAAAGAAAACTTCGTGTGTCAGTTTTGGTGGCACTACTTATTCAGATTAGTAGGAAAACATTACCCCCACTCCTTTCTAACCGATCAGGGCAGCTCAGTCAATACACGACAAAACTTTAATTATTTTTCTCCATCAAAATAACTAAGAGATGAGTGAAACAGAACATTGCTCTTGTATAGTTGTCTTAGAAGAATGTACAGTGAAACGTGAGTACATGACGTAAAGCACAATTACATGAAAGGGACTGCAGAATTCGTGTAAAAGGGACAGCAGAATTCGTGTAAACGCCCTATCACACCAGCCTAGAAATAACATATTTACGACCTAAATGACTGACTATTTCTACCTGGAGTTGTCTGCAAGGGGGTTTGGGAGGTGCCTAGTGCTGACATAGTGCATCTTGTAGACAGGCACCCTCAAGATAACCTGCATGCAAAAAAGACCCTTTCACTCTAAGCTGGTCCATTTGGGCGGTTACATTTTTAGTGAGTGAAAATAGCAGATGGAAAGTTAAAGATTCATCACTCGAATAAAAGGTTACATGAAGCCTATCAGAAGAGTCATCTGACTACTCAAGTATGTGGCTTTTCTGTTTATTTTTATTTTATACTACAGAATGGAAGTTGCTGATCCAATATAGAATTTCCTGTTCAGGCAAAACTTGGAGAGTCTAACTGGGGAAGTTTACCTTGTCGAGTTAATATGTGCTAGTCACATATTGTTTACTTGATTGGTTTGGAGGGTGTAAATTTCCTCATAGCAGCCATGAGCACTCATTCTGTACTTCTGGATCAGTACTGAAGATCCGCAGAATCCGCAGGTGAGCTCCGGTGTTACCTCCTGCCTTCAAGTTACAGGTGGGTCAGCCTTTTGTTAATCTACTTAGCCTTCTTCTTTTTTGCTTTCTTCTTTTTCTTTTGACCAGCTTCTGATTCCCGTTTGAAGATCGCTAGGATTTCAATGCTGCATTAGCAAATTTCATTTAGTGCGATTAAAAGTAGACAGCATACACATCATAAAATAGTTTGGTCAGTATGAACCAATGGCAAAGTTTGTTAAAAGAATCCAGAGAGTACAACACAAAGGAATGATCAACTTTACTACAGAAAATTCTAGTCTGTAATGACAACCAAAACAGCTGCCAATTAGGATTCATCGGAGTTTGAAGTTGAAGCTATTTTTTGTTCTGGCAACACAACTTGGTGAAATGTGTGTTTGAAAAAAAAACATGGTGAAATGTATTAATGATATTTGTTGCAGTAAAATATGCCTTGGTACGGAGTACTTTCTAGTCAAATAAGCCTAGGTACACTCTAGTCAAGGAGCAGAAACAGTTACCTATCTGTGCCAGGGAAGAAGTTAAAAGCATGAGCATTCTCCAACTGCCAGGCCTTGCTGGATATCAAGCTTTTGCAGTCCTGCACAAGAAATAATAACAGGTATCAGAACCGACATATGACTGAGTTCCAAAGGAGATTAGCAGCTGCTTAGAAGTTGCATAAACGAATGAGGTTCTGTGTCTTAATGACACTTAAGCACTCGTACCTTCTTAAAACTTTCCCATCCACAGCTAATGTATATGAGAGTTTCAGGCCATGTTTCGCTGCCCTCTTCAGTTGTTGTATTATCAACATGAACTGCTGCCTCCCTTGCCCGTAAGATCCATGGTCTCTTCTCATCCTTAACCTTTGCAAGCGAACTGAGTTCAGAAAATGAATCTCTTATTAGTAAGGTTACCGCAAGAAGGAATTCAAAATCCAAGAGAGGAAAAAAAAAGCACAGATATTGTATCATATTGCTGGAAATAAAAGCAAGAAAGTACAGAAACAATATAATACTATTAGCTACACCTTTTAGCCTTGAATGCCTTGCGCTCAGACAAAGCAATTTTCTGTAAAGCGTTGATAACAGATGGGTGCAATCCTTTTCTGGGAGGATCCACAATAACAATACTAGACCCTTCAAGCCAGTGAACAGGTTCCTGATGCCATGACACATAATTACATATTCCAGTGAGAGCCAAAATATATAAGATATAACCAAAGTAGAAGTACAAAATTGATTGCTTACAACTGAAGCATCAGTGTTGTGCCAAGTGATGGTGCAACCCAGGTTTGCTGGAAGTCGGCTTGCTGATGTCTCAAAAGACATCTTTGACTGTTTGTTAATCTCAACACATTTCACAGACCTGGAAGTAGAATGATTTTTTTTCATGAAAAAAATAGCTGGATAGACAAGCATGCAACCTTAAGATAATATGCTGAAAATAAGCATGTCCAGTTGGATATGGACAGCACCCTGCAGCATGAAGTCCATAATTTTTATTTTATTTTTTATAAATACCAGATTTTTTCCCCCACAAATATTTCTTAGGAAAATAAAATTAGATTGTTCTGTGCTTACATCTCAACCATTAAATAGGGTGGCTTAGGGCCAAATCGCATAGGACAGGACTGAGACTTGGGCTCTGGGCTTTGCCCTTTTCATCCCAGGCTTTTGCAAATCAAGTCTGGGAAAGGCTTAGCAAGGCCTACGATATCAGTACTGATATTGGCTTACATAGCAGTCTACAACTGATAATACATATAACACCTAATAATACATATGACACCATGTCAAATGTTGTCAAAATATTTCAACCAAGAGACCATATGGAAGCAAAAGCTCTTAGAATCAATGCATGCATTAAGACACTGCATCAGATTCTAGATCTTTCAGTATGCAAATCCATTGCATCTGTCCTCACCAGCATATGTGAATAACATCTGTTCCTCTAAGAATGCATTTATCTGCTCACCTACATTTCCTTGAAGCAGCAACTGATAGGCCAATAACACCAGCCCCAGCGTACAAGTCAACAACTGTTGAACCACGTGGTACATACTTGTTCAGCTTATGCAACAAAGAGTTAAATGACTGCAAAGAAAACAAAGCATAGTGTGATAGCAAGAAAATGGAATGAGAAAATTTACATGAGATAGCAAACACTAATACACTATAGCTTCAAACACATTTGAGATCCTTTCTCAAGCACACAACAATGGAGTTCTCGGGGGTATCAAGTAGCTTGCAGCCAATTGAATTACCAAGAAAATTTTGTCATGAAATTTAGCACGGTATACTTGGTGAAATTGTACATGAGTAAGAACAATTTAAGTGCACATACCAGAGTATTAGCCTGGCCAAAGCTACAAGGATCCAGAGAAATATCAACTCCCCCATAACGCTCCCACAGGTCCCTCTCCCCCTTAAGATGTCTCCATTTATGCCCAAAAATTATCTGCAGAACGACACATTGCTATAAGGAAAGAAATAAAACATGTTCCTCTTACAACATCTGGTAGCTAATCTTTAACAAGGCAAACAGTTAAAGTAATAATGAGAAGGAAGAACAACATGGTCGTACACATACATTCTTCCTCCTATGAGAAATACAAGTCCATCTAGGTTTGTCCGAAGTCAAAATATTATAACTTCAACCATCAATGTCTAAATTTTTATATAGATTGACAACAGAATTTTGACATTACGAAATTCATTATGAAAAGCATTTCACCAAATATAACTCTTTTCATATAAGATAGTACATCTTGTGTAGAGAATGCTAGTCAGAGTTAAAACTGTTTGACTTAGGACAAACCTAGATGGACTTGTTTTTTGGATTGGAGGAAGTACAGTTTGCATACATGTGAAGTAGAATGTAGTTATCCTATATATGACAAAGAAAAGTGATCTTGGAACACCTGCAGCACCAGCCCCACCCCAATGCACCTTCACCCAAGGACATGAACCTACTCCAGCGGAATTTAGTACTAGATGCAGAATTGCTGCTTATATGTGGGGCAACAATGACCGAATCTGTTCATCTGCTGATACGTGCAGTGGTTACCAGATGTCCATATGGATTATCGACTCCTAAGTCCTAATTTCTGCAACCTGGAAGGTTCTAAAACAGAATTTCAGCATCACACTATCACAGTATGTTTTATTGTCTTCCTTAGTTCCTTTGCACAAAACTACAACTATTTACAGTAGCTGTAATGATAATGCCAAATGAGTTGTGTATTTTTTACAAGAAACAATACAAGTATAGACATGATTTACATCCACAAGAATTATGATATGGATATCTTACATTGCTGGCTGATGTCTGAAAATTGGCCCATATAGAATGGATCAGATGAACACTGCTTTTCGGCCCACCATTTCTCCACAAGTACTGCCACCAAAGGTATATTCACAATGATTTAGTGATACAGCGTGCAAAGCAGTGGAATGTGTTGGGACAAAGTTCCAATAGAATTATAGAAATATGAAAAGTACTCCACTGTTGCAGAACCTTAGTTTCAACAACTTACTTCTATCAATGAAGTTAGCTTCTCTGAGTTCTGGGAGCGCTCGTCCCTTGCATTCCAAACCAATGAAACTTGAACTTTCCCTGCACGAAACTGAGATTTTCTATCACTTTGATCATTGGGATAGGCACATGAGCAGTTGAAGAATTAGGCTAACCTTGCTCGTATCTTTTATCAACTGGAATAGATGTGTTATATGTTGTCGCGGCCATCTGGAAAACATGGCAAAACATATAAATTCCATTGCAGCAGGGGAGAACAGAAGGGCGGCCCTGGTGCAAGCGGTAGAGCTTTACCGCCTGTGACCAAGAGGTCCAGGATTCAAGCCCCAGCCTCTGCACATTTGTGCAGGGATGGCTGCTGGCTATTTTCCCTTCCCCAGACCCCGCAGTGCTGGAGCCTACGGCACTGGGTACGCCCTTTTTTGCAGCAGGGGAGAACAACACGTGTCTATTAGAAGATTCACATTCACACTTTGTCAGGTGTACATATGCTGGGCCTAGAAAAATATAAACTTCCATTCAAATGTTTATGTGTTATTTCAAGAGAACTAACAATTACCTGAACATATCTGAGTTCACCAGTTCCAGCATCTTCATCAAATGGCTGAATACTTAGCTCAGTTATACCTGTAAATCCAATATATTAAGCCTCACTGGTCAGACTGAAGACAACACATTTGCACATTAATTGAAGCCAAGCATGAAGCAACAATACTAACATACCTTGCCTTAGCAACTTAACAGCAGCATTAATGCTTGGGTGGTGAGCTGAAAAATGGTGAAAGAAGAAACAAGGATTATAAATTGCAATTACCATACTGTTTAGAACAAGGATTCATAAAAAATTAGCATACCAGAAGTGACACGAGTTTTGACAACTTCTTTACATAAATACTTTGAATTCATGATAAAATAATTTTTGACAGCTAACCTCTGCACTCTGGAATATCTACAACAACATGTGTCCCTTCCTGGTATAAACCAATCAATGGGTTCTCTGGTGTTCCACGAACAGCTAGCTTTGCCCGGCACCGCCATTGGGACTGAAAACACATTTGTCACATTTAGCAAGCTAGCTGGTCAAATAATATACAAATATGAGCATGGAAGATTGGACGAAATGTTAGTTTCAAAATTAGAGGTTCAATTTAGTAATGTAGTAGTAAACTATAAACTTCACATCGGCTAAAGTAACCCCGAAACTAAGGCAGAATATAACAAAACGCCCAAATAGCACACAACTTCAAGCGAACTGGAATTTTTAGAATTTACACAATTAGATAGGGTACACGTACCAGCCTGCCTCTGCTGAAGGTGAAATCTCCGACCCCGTGCCCCTTGAAGAAATTCGCCACCTCCTGCAGCACCGGCGGCTTGTCGAGGTCCACCTCGTGCGTGCACCCTGAGCACCTACGAATTGGGCCACCAACAGAAAATTAGCTCGATCACACGCAAGCAGGAGAACTCTTTCTGTGTGCGGGTGTCGGCGGAGCGCGAGACGCACTTCTCGAAATGGACGCAGTCGAGGCAGGTGGACGACGAAGACGCTGCGGAGACAGTGTCTGGAGGCAGGGGAGTGGAGACGGCCGCTGGTTTTGGCGCGGCGGGCTCCAAGGGAGGCGGTGGTGGTGTCTTAGCAGGCGGAGGCGGAGGAAGGCGGACGCGAGTGTAAGGTGGTGGAGGTGGCGTGCGGACTTGGGTGGTGCGAGGAGGAGGCCGCGTCGGGGTCGGGGTCGCTAGGCGCGTGGTGGACGGCGTCGGCCAGGGAGGCAGCCCCGCCGGGGGAGGCATGACTCGCCGGCGGTGGGGTTGGGCAGGCGCGGGAAGCGAAGAGAGGGAAACGTGGGGAGGGGATAAGGAGGGGACAGAACGACAAGAGGCGCCTCTCCTCTCCTCTTGGATTTTGGAGCACAGACAGATATTTTCAATGGACTGAGCCTGTATTGGGGGCCCAGTAAGGGATACGGCCCAGCAACCCGGAGTCTTCGAGTCGGGCCTCCGGCTCCCAAGTCCCAACATGAGCCATGGAGCCCATGGGGTGACACCGTGACAGGACAGGACGCACCCCACCACCAAACCGAGGAGGAAGACGACGCCCTGGAATCGAAGGAGCAGCGAGGAAGCTGAAGGAGGGCAAGCGCAGCTAAGCGAATCGAACCATGTAAGCGAGCCAATCTCATCCGCTGCTGCTCGTATGCGCACTCTGTGTCTGTTATTGACCACCAGATTGCTCTGTTGATGCTTCGCTCCAAATTTTGCTTGCGCCCTATTTTCTGTGTCCCGATTAATCTAAGAAAAAGAATTCTGACTTTGATTTGTGGGGCGATGGTTTCAGGAGGGCGTCGATTAATCGGCCGCCGACGCCGAGCGCGGAGGAGGATCGGGACAAGGAGCCTTCTCTCGGAGAAATCATTAACATCAAGGTAATGACCAGTACCGTTCCCCATCTCGCTGAAATCGGCTTCGATCGTTTTTTTTCTCTCGCCTGTCTCGGGATTAGAGTTCTTGAATATTGATGCTCTCAAGCTGGAGTTCTTCAGCTTATGGTCAGTGGTATCTCAGTTAGATTTGGTTAGGGTTTGGCATCTAAGAGAGGAGGGGTTCTGTCGTTTTGATGTAGTTGAAACGAATAGGAAACTATTGGTGGTTTAATTCTATTGGCTAATGCCACTGCTGCTCCCTGGGTGCGATAACAATGAGGTGGGTTTTGGTTTGTGAAGTTGGTAGAGAGTGGGGAGAAGGAGAAGCTAATGGAGCTCCTCCGTGAGCGGCTCATCGAGTGCGGCTGGAGGGATGAGATGAAGGCACTCTGCAGGTTTGACTTCTCTCGCATCAAACTCAAATATTATTCGTGCTGAGTGTATGCTTGCTATTAACAAATTACGTTTGTTGTTTCATAGTAATAAACACATGCATCTTAACCTTTGCATCCAATGATGCTGAGCAAGCGTTTAACATTCATAAGGTTCTGATATTTGCATTTGCATAGGAATTGTTTGCACTTCTTAAGAATGCATGATGCTTTTGCCCAACTTCTCAATGGTCCTCTCAATTCAACTGCCTCTGATGATTACAATTGAATATATGTGAAAGGCACACATTAATCTGTCAAAACCCCAAGCCATTGTTCTGTCATGCTCAATTTGCAGCTAAATTCTGAAGCAGAAGAAGTAGTTTCATCAATTCCTCATGAAAATAACCTGAACGGGTTCTGTTTCTTGATAAATTGGGATTTTTTGTAAAATCTTATGCACCTCAAGTTGGTTTCTCATGGAAACTACTCATGGCTGGTTCTCTCAAATGTTCTGGTAAAACTAGATGGCTACTGCAATGGTAAAACTAGATGGCTACTGCAATTATTGCAACCTCATGCAAGTGTGCAACATAACATAAGTGTGCAGTTTTTTATAATTTTGTGCTTTCTTTTTCCTGCAATTATATTCTTTTCAAATGAACATGTGTTGAAACAACAGGTTCTGGATAACCCAATAAGCATTTGCACATTAAAATCTTTTTACTGACAGGATTCAGCTGAACGCTGGTTCTTTTGCTTTGTCCAAATTATACGCTAAATGTTCATCGCATCCAATCAAATTTGTTCTAGTTCTGAAGTCTTAAAAACCCTAGGCATTGGAGAACATTTTGCGGTTTGTCACTTTAATTGTAGATACTTCAAGCTGCCTAGCATTCTGAAATTTGTGCTACATTACACACTCCATAGGTTGAGAATAGATGGTGTGGTTTTAACTGGATAATATGTATCTTTCCCATTGCTTATCATTCTTGTCGATGCATCTCTCTTTTGTCCTTGTGTGTACTGTGTAGGGCCTATGCAAGGAAGAAAGGAAGAAATAATGTGACGGTAGATGACCTCATTCATGTTATTACTCCAAAAGGAAGAGGTAAGTGGTCTTTTCTGCCCTTGGATTTCTTTTTCTGATAGCAACTGGGATTCTTTTCACAAATTTCACTCTGTGTCAAAATGTAATTCACTATGTACCTTTGCATGATTAGTCGTTCTTTGCATACTATGACTAAACCTGGAGCTAAACAAAGAGACAATCCATGAGATATTATGATTGGAAGTTTCTCACCGTTTTTTTCTTTTGCTCCATGAAATTCTCATTGTTGGGCAGTTTTACACTTCGATTTTCCTGGCTGAGAAAAACTGCTGATCTTTGTACCGGTCCCTCTTACACTGCTCTCAATTTATTTCGCATGTGAAACAGCATCAGTGCCTGATTCGGTGAAGGCAGAACTCCTGCAACGAATCCGGTCCTTCCTTATGTCTACCACACTTCGGTAATCATTTGTCGCGACGGTTGGAGCTACATGTACCATTGTACGAACATTAGGAAGTTGATCTTGTTGGGGACCAAAGGTGCAAGAAAACAATGGATAGGGCAATATCGTGTGCATGAAAGAATCAGTGTGATCTTCATGACGCTGTAGGCATGTTCTCGTCAGATGTAATGCTTGCATACTATATCGTTAAAGGAACCTTCCAGCTTGTAATGCTACATTGCGGTTAGCATTGCTCAACTGATGCTTTATTTCACATTTAGAAAACCGAAACACAATCATGATATAAATCATAACACACATGCGCATCATGTGAAACGTGACTGGGTCATCTTCAATGGGGCCCAACGTGAACAGATTCCACTTTGTCATTGTGTTGTGATACCCGTGGTTGCTATAATATACAGTATATGCATATATATTTTTATTTGGCATTCGTTCGTTGGTTAGGTTGTCTGCGTTGCCATGTTTGATCCAATGGGTTCATGTCCACTGCCAAGATTCGCTGTTCTGCTTCCATCATGTGAGTCTGTGTCTAACATCACTTCAGTCAGGGTCTTGTTTAGACGTACTTTAAAAGTTAAATTTTTTTACTCTCTCCTTCGTATTAATATTTAGTCATTTACGTAAAGTATTAAAAATAAATAAAAAATAATTAATTATATAGTTTGGTTGTAAAATTTAAACTTTCTAACGTCTAAACAAGACCCAGAGCAAAAGGATCTAGGGGTTCTTGGGCTGCTCTTCGCCATCCTTGCTGTT
>CM041632.1:4616005-4788029 GCA_023333625.1 Bothriochloa decipiens
TAGCAGTTAGCTTGTCCTTGTCATAAGCTCGATCAGCGCTACAAAAACCACTTCGGCTGTGTGTTTAGTTACCCAAAAATCATCCTAAAATTTACTATGCAGAATTCCTATCATCCGTCACATCAAAATGCCGGCACATACATGGAGTACTAAATGTAGATAAAATCAAAAACTAATTACACAGTTTTGTTGTACTTTATGAGACGAATATTTTGAGTCTAGTTACTCAAAGTTTGGACAATTTTTATCAAATATAAACGAAATGCTATAGTACGCTGAGGTGATATGATGTGACATTTTCTTTCGAAATTCACTATAACTAAACACACCCGAACCCTGCATGATTCATGAGTCATGACACTGGTGCCAAATAAAAAATTGTTTTCATTCTTTTTTAGAGGAAACAAAAAGGTCCACTTGGAATAGAATAGAGCAATAAACGACACATCTGTCTGGCGTCAATCATGCACTAAAAGAGGACATCTCAGATCAATAACATTGTAGGAACTGTATAAAGGCATTGTATCCTACATGTCACATGTCCTAGCTCAGCTGGCTGTTGACATCTGAAAAGTTTTATATATTTATATATCCATAAAGATTCAATAAGATATGCACAGGTAAGGACAATTCGCTGCCCTCACAATTGATAAACATGGTGTGCACTGCATTTAACAAGTACTGCTATATTATCCACTTGATTACTAAGTATATATATATATAGTACTCTTAATACTCTCCTCATCTTTACAGTAGCTTCAGCGTCCCGATGGGTAACATATCGCGCTAAATACAGCTCATGGCAGGAGGGCACTTGAGCCCCATTGTCAAACAGCACATGGCCTAGAGCTCATCTTCTGCGCACCCTCACTCTCATCTAAGCTCAGGCTATGAACAAAGCTAGGTAGGCAACAGCGTCCAGTGTACCACGCCCTCTCCTTCCGGCTCTTGGCGACTGCAGTCGGTGTAGGTACGGTGCTGCAAGCGGAGCTGGATGTGGATTCAGACACCGGCTTCCCATCAGCAGCAACAGATTGCAACTGCTGCTCCTCGTCGGTGCTTTCTTCAGGGCCGTTTTCCATTGCCTCTTGCAGGAGCTCAGCTAGCTTCCTCCGTCCAGTTGGAGAAGGCTCCGGTGATTTGGAACTTGGCGTGACTGGTTGAAAGATGTTGCTCATCACCGTCTGTGCTCTGGGCTGATAGATGGGTGTGCTGCCACGAGATGGAGTGAAATCTGCAATAAGAACACAACGTGTGATTGCACAGCAACTGAAACAAATCACATGTGCTGACAGAGATATCTAATTGTTCAACTATTAAACTTGGGGTGCATCAGAACTCCCCTTAGAATGTCAAAGTCCATAAATGAATGTGTTATGTTTCCAGGATATTGCTAAAGTGATTGATAGAGGACCACATGGGATAGGTTATGAAGCTAAAGGTGGGGGTCCATGTCCATAACTGTCAGATACTAAGGAGCATGATAGCGCCCAAAGACAAAATCAAAGGCATCGACTTTTTGTTTCAATTGGCAATCAAAGTATAAATAAGGTCCCTTAGATTCTAGAGACAAATAAAGATGTATCATCAAGAAACCTAGCACAGCACATGCAGTTTGTGCGTAACAAGTGGAACAATCCATATTGCACATGCTGCAGATATAATAATAGGAGAACCTAAAAAAGGGGATGACACGATGAACTTAAGCACTGGTGCCACAGTAATCTCAGTATGCAGAGCCAGGACAGAAGAAGCTATCTCTAACTAGATTGAAACTTCTTTGAACATTTATAGTAATTAAACATGTGTAAAGGTTTGATTACCTCCATTCACACTGTAAAAGTCATCCTCGCAGTCAGAATCTAACCAACCTCGAGATTCGAAGAACACTTCATCCTTGCTACCTGCAAATTAAGTTCTATAAGTTCTTCATGAAAATAATCCTTGTATACATGTTTGAGAAATTTCAGTCAAGAGATCAAGGAAGCAGAAAAAGAAAACAGGAACACAGAACAATCTTTATTTCTTGACAGATTGATAATTCAAGAGGTAGCAATTAATTTTTGGGCAAACAAACATTAAAGCAAACCAATTCCAGCTAAGCTCTGAAGTAGGCTTTTTGATTTGCGGCAACAAGGATCAAGTGTTAATTCCTTTCAAAAAAAAAGGATCAAGTGTTAATTCAATTTAGGATTTATTCAGCAATTTCACAGTGGAAAGACTATCCTAATTCCTAAGGAACTTAACCAAACATCAAAGTAAAAGGCCTACAGTCAATAGAGCAATCCACTTTGTGTAGAACAGAATCCTCATTTATAAAGTGTTCGATTTTCAAGAACAAATCTTCAGTAACAACGAAAAAACTCATTTTCCATTACAAGAAGCCAAAATCAGTCAGCTTCAGTAATCGTTTTACGCTCAAGATCACCCGCCCCAACAAAGCTAACTGATCTACAGAAGCGGTTAATGCAATGATAACACCACATTTCGCTGTCAAATCCTGAAAACAAGAGCCCAATAGATGAATAAACAAACCCAAACGTTCCCTTTTTCACATAAAGAATTGATTGCTAATCTGCTCTTTACCTCCAAAGATCTTCAATAAACTACAGTAACTGATTGCAAAAGAAGATAAAGATCGGAACATCACTTCAGAAAAAGACCAAACAAACAGTCATCACGCATACCAGAATCCGGGCTCGGCTCTGCCCGCTGCTGCTCAGCGTCGACCTTGGCCTTGAGATCAACAAAGCCATCACCAACCGGAGCAACGCCGCCGCCGCCCTTCCCGTTGGCGGCCTTCTCCTTGGTGGGCGAGTCAAGAAACTGCTTCTTGGGGTGCCCGGGATCCTTGTGAACCGAAGCGCAAGCACCCATCTCCTCTTTTTCTCCCCTTTCAAGACGCGGCAAGAAGCATGTCCGTGCGAGCGCGCACACGGGGCAGGCTACTCCTAGCAAGAGATCCTACCGGAGAAAGAATCGAGAAAGGGAGCACGAGGATCAAGGATCAACGTGGAGGATCGAAAGGTGAGGACAAGGATTCTCCCGGGGGAGAAGAAGACGGAGGGGAGTGGTCGAGAGGGGGGTGGGGGGGGGGGGGGGGGGCGGCGGTGGCGTCTTTACTGGGAGCGACGCCGGGGCGGCCATGCCCTCCCTTTTTGAGAAACGGGCGTGGGAAAAAGACCTTGGGGAGTCTTAATTCTGAAAGTGCCTAGCACGGCGCCCTAATCAGTGAAAAAACTATTGGAGGGTCACGAGATTTATTTCTCTGTTTTCTTACGCTGCACAATAGTACATCAAGGAAATATTCTCAAAAAAAATAGTACATCAAGGAAATCAGATAAACTTTGTTACATGGACCATTGGATGGAGTATTTTTCAGTGGTGAGACATGATTCCACACAAGGTTTGTATAAACTATGGGAGAGATTATCTTGTACTCTATGAATGCTAAAAGATTTTGTTATGAAAAATGGGCATCAACCTCCACCAAAGCAACTTAGATAATTGTATCTTGGGTGCTTATATAGTTTGTTGACCATAACTAATAAACCTAGCTATCGTAGTTCGTTGACTGTCTGTATCTATATGTATATCTATATTGTATTTGTATCTGTATCCATATCTATATCTGTATCTATATTTATATGAATCTATTTCTATCTATATTTATATCTATATCTATATTTATATCTATATCTATATATAATATTTAAAAAGCAAAGTGATTTTCAGTCTATTTTAAATTTTTCAAAGAACGTTGAGTTAGAGTAGCGTGATTGAGATCTGACGAACTAAATCTTTCTCATGCATAGTAATTTGGAGTTTTTTCTTTAGTTTTATTATTATGTTTATTGTCAGAAGGATGTTTTAACCATGTCCTTTATGTTGTCATTCCTTCTAACAAATGGAGTTGCATTGTTTTATTGAGAGATAACAAAATGCTTCGCCTCTCAACCACCACTGTGCATAGTTCCCAACTTTCGTATGACTCTGGGACATCATAAAAAATCATAACATATCACAGTCTGGAATGCATCCAATAGAGCACCTACAACATAATAAATATTAAATAAAAAGATCTTGCAACATCCAATGTTGAAAGTATTGGGACCGATCGCCATTATAGTCAAAGCATTTCACATTTCTACGAAAGGAAAAAAGAACTTTAATTTGTGCTAGATGCCAACAATAAATTTATCGTAGAAATTGTTTGCAGTCATGTCTTGTCCCTCAGCCACCATATCACCAGGACCATGCATCACTAGAAGTGACTAGGTGTCCTTGTTACCACGCTCATGAATTTCCTGCAGTGGGTTTGAAGTGTCAGATTAATCCTTGATTCTATCTATCTAACCCTTTTTTTAATATACTCCATACAGTAGTAATAGTAGTGGTGGTTAGCATGTGACATAATTAACCATCGCCCCTTGTCCAATTACGAACCACAGCTGTTAGATAATTTGGAGAAAAAATAAAAACAAGAGAGGATCGGAGCAGTTCATTAGTGATACACCGAGAAAGCGAAGTTTGCCATTTTCCTTGTCACGTTGTGGCCGGCGGGCGTTCTCTCTGTCCTACTAAGCGAAACGGTGACAGGGCGTCGATTAGACCTTGACGCTTTGGAGCCACGTCCCGTGCCAATGCGACGTCCACCTCGACGCTGACTTGTTGGCGAGATGTGCGTGAATTTTGGGCATCGGGCACGGGTTTGTTTAATGACCGGAGAGCAACGTCCATTCTATCTCGATGCTCAAATCAGACCTCGGTTGGCAGAAACATATATATGGATTTTTCAAAGTTGAGTATTTATAGCTCTAAAGTAAAAAAAAAAGTCATGGAGTTATTTTTGCATGACTCATTTCGTTTATAGAATATCATTATTTAAATTACTTTAATTTAGTCCACGAGCTGCATATATCGCTGTCATGCGTGTCGTGCCCTCATAGGAGGTGCTGACTGCTGAAAGATACAAAGGGCGAGATTGTGACCAGTAGTACTTGCGCCTTGTTGAGTAATAATATATTTAGGTACCTTCATTACAATTTATAGCTAGCGAATTTCTACGAAAAAAATCAGTTTAGACTTTCACTACTGTAGAATTAAACTTTCGTCACGTTGCCCAAACCCCGTTCGTGGCGAGCTCTTTTTTTTGCCCGCTGTGGTAAATCGTAGGATTTACCGCGGCGAGCATTTTTAATTTACCGTGACGGACAATTTTGCTCGCTACAGTAAATCGATTTACCGCAGCGGGTATCCTTTATTGCCCCCCACGGAAAATCCGAGGCCCAATAGGCCTAGTAAGGCCCGAAATCTGCTCTGGACTATAAAAGCTAGAGCTAGGGTTTGGGGCTGTCATTCCACTCTCTCTCCGCCTCCCTTCTCTTAGCGCCGCCCGAAATCGCATGCGACTTCCCTCCTCTCCGCGCCGCCCGACGCCGCGCCCACCATCGACGCCTCTCCTTCTCACTCACCTCCCCTTATGCCCGCTACAGAAGTTCCTCATGGTAGTAGTGTTTACTGTGTCCTTAGTACTATGAATATAGTATATAGAAATGCCAGCAGTTCAGAGTTGCCAAAGAGTAAGAAAATGTGCTTCCTAGGGGATTTTTTCTAGAGGTATAAGGTCTCTCGGTGATAGTTTTCACGTGAATTTTGTTTGCATATTTTATTTTACTAGTTAATATGCATGTGCGACATGCACGTGCGTAAGAGATGTATTTTCCATTGTCTAGCTTGACTGTCTAACAATGAAAATTATCAAATTAAGATAAAAAAGACTATCACATCATTGATCTGCATGACATTGGCACCAAATCTTTCAGCTCAAGAGTCCTAAAAACGAAAATATCCACAATCTAAGATGCATTGTGCCTCACAAAATTTGCAATCCAAGTACACCCTATTACATGTATCTATATATTTTTGTTAACTGAATTCGTGCTGTTGTTGTGCAGAGTTGCTGAGACTTATTTTGCTAAATCAAAATGCTGAAATTAAAGCGAATTAAATTTGAATAATCGGCTCCCACAACCTGAACAATAAAAAACAGAAATTCAGTATTTTTAGGCCACAAATATGCAACTTTCTCTTGGTAACACTGTTGGACTTCAACTTGAAGTACAGATAACAGCTACAACTACCTCAGTGCCCATTTTAATTTGGAGCAGAAGCCGGTTAAGCCAAATAAAAAACAAATGAATATGGAGATACCTTTAGCTTATCCTCTTCCAAGTACTCCCTGACCTCATTTATATGTCTCAGTTCCAAGGCCAAGGGGCTCGTTCCATGTATCCTCACAGATAGCAAATAATCATCAGCTTTTGATTCCCACACATATCTAAAAGAGTACACCACCACAATAACGTGAGGCAAGTGCATATAGTTAGAATCAAGTACACGGAGCAGAAGCCAAAACCAAACTATGTCGTAACAAGAAAATCAATTTTTTTGAGAGCATAATAATTTATTATAATTAGCAAATACTGGATTGTAGTAATCAGACGGAAACATGAAAGATTAGTACCTGAAGTTCCAGACTTTGCAATGGTTCTGAGGTTCTTAACAAGATCTTCCTTGTTCATACCATTACCCCTATACTGAATGGAGATGATTTTCTTCTCTTTGTCCTACTTAATCTGCATTAGCATAGGCCAGACGCCTTAAGGTCCAATTCTAAAGCAAGATATGATGCTAGAAAAAGAACTCTCAACACTAAAATCACACATACCTGAATCTCAATCTTTGCATTGTCACCTTCGCCCACCCTTATCAGTAAGGAAAAGAAACTTATCCAACGCCTAAAAACATGCAGAACAGCGGTGTTAATTTCGAGCATCCACAATACAGAATACATATATAGTGATCAGAGACAATACATAGAAAGCAGTAATAATCAGCACTGACTGGAAGGCCGTGTGCAGCTCTGGGCAACGTCAGAGTCGGTGGACAGGCCATGACCGACGGCACCATTTACTGGACGGCACCAAAGCTTGTCCTCTACCTTCGCTAGGTTTGCTAAGTGCTCTCCTCGGCATTCACATGTAGCTTATTAGCTGCATACATGGACCCGGCGTACGTGTGCCGCAGCGCAGATGGGGACCCGCTCGTGCCATGGACGTGCGCCGGGCGTCATGGCCAACCACGGCCTGCTGTCGTCGGACCAGGCAATGATCGCCTTGCAGGTCGTCACCTACGCCAACGACCCGGTCACGTTTCAGAGCGACTTCCGCCGTGGCCATGGTCCAGATGGGCAACGTCAGAGTGCTCACTGGAACCAGCGGCAAGAAGAGGGCAAACTGCAGAGTCGCCTGATGATCCATCATCAGTCTTGTGGAGTTGCAGATTTGGAGTTTGGACCGGTGGGGCGGGACTGAATTCACGGCAGGCAGGCGATGGATCTCTATTCGCACGCCGCCGCCATCGAGGAGGGGAGTGGACTACGGTTTTTCCTTCGATTGAGGCGATATTGTTTCTTGAGTGAATTGATGCCGTCGATAATAATAGGAAGGGTGGGTATGTGGGCGGACGGTGAGAAAAAATTTCCGGCGTAAGATAAGACGCAAATAAATCTTACATCTTACAATATAGTTCACTTGTTAAAAATTATGAAGGCTTAATATCCGTTAAATAAGATCTCAAGTTACATCAAAGAGTTAAAACACAGGGTGGGTAGAAAACTCTAGGTGAGAGTTATATTACAATTTCTTCGCTCTTTTATCAAACAAATTTTACATCTTATGGTGTGGCTCACTTGTTAAAATTATGAAGGCTTAATATCTATTAGATAAGACTCAAGTTATATCAAAAGGTTAAAACATAGGGTGGGTAGAAAACTCTAGGTGAGAGCTATATTATAATTTTTTCGTTCTTTTGTAGCATAGATAGACTGTCAAAAATAGGTGTTTTTGATGACATGATAACGTTTTTAAGAAGTGATGAAACTCCTTTGGCATGATTATCAACTTTACATGAACCAAATTAAATGTTTATAAAATTATAAAACAAAGTTATGCATTGAAGGATCATACAACAAACTAAAGATCACGACAATTTGGAAAGCCATAGCTGAGCCAAAATGCAAATCTTTTGCATGGACTTTTCTACACAAGAAAATCCTCACGGCTAACAACTTGATGAATAGAAACCGGCCACATGACCCCATATGCAAACTCTGTGAAACCGATCCAGAAACGCCCACTCATTTGTGTAAAGATTGTACTTACTCGAGACAAGTATGGTCATGTTTGAAATCCTGGTATGGTCTCTCGGCAACAGACGCCATAGGGATAAATGGTTCACTTCACAGTTATTGGCGGAGATGTCGCGGCAAAATAGATAAAGCTAACAGGAGAAAGTTTGATGGTCTCATAATTTATTTTTGGTGAAATATATGGAAGGAGAGAAATAGAAAAACGTTCCAAAACAAAAAACTTACAGCCAAAGGAGGTGGCCTTCTTATGCAAAGAGGAGTTCGACCAATTTCAATGGGCTAAGCGATCATATGTTCATGTTAGCTAGTGGTGCAGGTCTTTTTCCGTTTTTACCTTGTTTCAGTAGTGGGTGTCCAAGGGGTAGTAGAGCAGTGGTTCATCGAGTTGTGATGGTTTAGTGGTTTTTGTAATCCTTGATTTTCTTTTATCCGTCTAATAAAAAGTTATGCATTGAGGAAGTATGTTTTATCAAGTTTAATTTAATTTAATTTCACATGATACAACAGTTTTGGAAACAATGTCATACAACTCTCTAAGTCTAGTTCATTTTACACGATCTTGCAAAATGAATGGTGGATGGAAGAAAGGAAAATCAGTAATATGTCAACTCGCTGTCCTACACGACACGGTGCAGAGAGTTAAGGTTACGAATCAGTACGCCCTGCGCGGCAGGTAAATGATGGGATGCCAATCTAATTCGGGGACATGAATGCATACCTCTTGTGTGTACAAAAAGCCATGAAAAAAAAAACGAAATTGGAGTACGTGGACTGGAGCTAACAAAGACAGTGTTTAGCACCGGAAAATGCTTCAATATCTCAATCATAGAGCTGTCGATATGCCGAACAGTGTTAGCCCCAATCAAATTCAGAAGAGTAGTCAATAATATCCTCTTATGTGTAACCTTGTAAAGTGTTTAGAGGCCCGACACTCGCTATTGACCCGTGACACGACACTGGCTGCTGATGAGCACCTTTTGTCTCCATCTCCTAGACCTGGATTGTGAAGGACAAAATAATGGAGGAGGAAAATTCAAGGGTGACACGGAAAAGGGTCGTCCAGCTGTAAATATTGTGTATAATATATCTGCTTGGCTTTGATTTGACATACAGTATGCGAACTCCTCCCTGTTTAGGAAAGAAGTGGAACGGAATAACAGAAACTCAGTTACGGACGGATGCTAACAAACACTAGACGACGTGCTATTTTTCCCCCTCTCTATAAAGAACAGTAACTGAATAAAAAGGACATGGAATTATTAGTCATGACACGTACACTCTCCATTATAACTGAAGCCAGGAAATAATATTGGAATAAATTCGAATGCTATACAAGAATCGCATGCATGTAATCGTGTCTTCACACAGCTTCAGCATGAAGATGCATGATAACGAACCGTCTTTTTTCCTCCACACAGAAACAATTATAGAGAGCAGAGGACACACGTAGGTCGAAGAGCTGAAGCAGGCATCATGATCGATCGATCAACAGGTCGGCAATGAGGGAAGACATCGACGGGCTGACGTAGCGTAAACATGTCAATCAGATATGATACTGGATGCATATATATATGCATGCTGTGGCATTCTGCGTCGTCCACGGCGAACAAAGCAAACAAGAGTTGGCATGTAGCCATACCGTGTGCCAGCCACTTGCATTGCATGGCCTGGTATAGGCCGGATGTGATGCGACGGGGCAGGTGGGTTAATTAGAACCATGGAAAACGACCTCTTTGTTTCGTTCGTCCGTAATCTTCTGCAGTTCTGCTGTACAGTACTGTATATTCCGTGTCAGGCGTGGGTGCACCATGCGCACACGTCGTCTTTTTGAGCTCTGCACTGCATGAGTAATGGTGAGTAACAGCCTCCGCGTCAGGGAAGCTGGGGAACGAGCTGAGGACCCCTTGAGCCAAGAAAAATCTCTCAACGAACTCCAGTGCTCACGTCCCCAGGAGTTGACGGCAGTGGCCAGCTAGCTGAGTTTATTTAAGAGCAAAAATTAGTCAAATTAATTAAAGATAGTTTAACTTAGAGTGATTCCAACATATTAAAATTTCTATTTCTATTTCTACATATAAATATATAAAAGTATGACTTATATAATATAATAACTATATAGTTATTTCGCAAAAAAAAACATGTATAGTTGGATATTTTGTGCTTATGTTATTCGAGGCTATTTGAAGAAAATAGTTGGATATTTATTTTTGTTTTTCATGCATGCAATAGCAAGTGGGCAGAGTAGACAAGTGCGGGAAGAGAGAGAAAGGAAAGAAGATAAGAAAGAAAGAAAGAAAAAGAAAAGGGGTCGTTATTATATTGGATTCCTGCCATCATATAATCATCATCTTGTAATCGGTGCTTTGGCTAAGGCTGGTATCCCCAGCAGGATCTTGTAAGACGTTATGTTATGCTTTATAAAAGCAGGGTCTTCTTCCATAATTTTTTTTTTAAAAAAAATCATCATCCGAAACCATGCTCGGAGTATTATTATTTTTTTGGCAGTACTGTTTTGTTTTGTTTTTTAAGAAAAAAGTTGGATGTTACTGTACGTTGCGCATATAGGCCGCGTCACTGCAGCCAGCCCGCATGCAGAGCAGCCGGGTCTGCATCCGGTCCGGAAGAGGAGTTCGGCCCAATGAAGCTACATGTCTGTCTGGGGTCCGCAACTAGCCCGTTAATGTATGGGCCTTCCATTCAACAACCAGCCAGTTCTTGACGGACCGTCGGGGCCATTTCTGCGCTGCCGCGGCCCGCGGGCGGCAGGCCACGCTGTCACCCGTGCCCGCCCGGCGCTGCTGGACCTGGACCGGACAGGCTGTAGAGGAGCGGCAGCGGCTCGTCTGCGTGCCCGCTGCGCAGCGGTTCGCGTTGCCCGGCCACGTACGGTTTTGGTTGTGTGGTGGCCGTCGCTGCTCGCGGTCAATCGCTCGCGTTCCGGAAGAATCCGATCGACTCCGAATCCCAAGTGCCATGGTACGTCCACACAGCCACTACCTGCCGGTTTCTGGATGCTCCGGGCACAGCGACCTGGATTCGATTGACGGCGATCATCCGTCCCAGGAAGCACCAACAGGTCACACGAGGCTTCCATTCCGTGCCCTCGCTGCCGCCTGCCTGCACATGCTGCCGTCTCAAGGAAACCGGACCGACGCGTGGGTTCCATCCAGATCACAGACCCATGCATTCAAATTCAGGTGAGGAGAGGTTGACAGGTAGTACGTACAGTACTCTACTCAACCATATACTTTAATTTGCAGGTCAAATTGTGCAAGCTCGACGACGTCGCTTTCTCCGGATCAAAATGGATTTCTCGTTTGGGTATTGCATTCAATCATGACGAGTCGGATATACATAAGTAGGATATACTACGGAATTATTTGTACGGGCTAATCGGCTTTTTCACACATACGGAGCGCTAAACTGGAGGCTCTGAATCATTTGCCGGTTACTAGTTGGCAGCTCTGACCTAAATCGAAGCATACCAAGACATCCAGCTGAAGTGAAAATGTACTCCTTTCGTCGTAAATTGGATGTAGTAGTAGGATTTAGAATAGTGTTATGTCAAAAGGATTCAAAACATTTGTCATGTATAAAATCTTTCTTATAAATTAAATTAAATTTAAGATATACGATAGTTTGCTTTTAATCAAAACTTGAATTGTACTTTATCTCTTTGCGGTGGAGGAGGTACGTACTCAATGAGTGGGCAGAATGCCAGATGTTAGGCGTAACCCGATAAGGACAAAGGACATGCTGTACTACAGTACAGTCTCTACGTAGCAATAGTAACATGCATTTTTGCGTACACAAATTGCCCTACCTTGTCTTGGCGCCAGATCCGATCCTGGAATCATTCACAATTTCGATATTCGCCTTATGATTATAAACACTCCGTTATCATCACGGACGATCGTTAAATTAAATCTTCAAAAAAAAAAGTCATTTCCGATATTCCATGTCATTTACTAAAAAGAAAAGAGCTAGTTAGATAAAGAAAACAACACGACGGCGCGCGGCAAAGAGCGAGTTTTCGATCAACGTAACGACGAAACTGAATGTTGCAATTGCAATGATTGGAGTTTAGTAGAAACGTTCAACAACCTCTCGATGCAAGAATAGCGAAAGCTCTAGAACCGTGCTGTATGTATGGATGGACTTGTAGCCAATCATCATCGTCAAATTCGTTAATCGTTAATTAAGCAAGTAAAAAAATTTGCCTCTGCCGCTATTTGGATCGCCATAAACAGCATCAGCACGAATCTTAAAGCCCAGAAGGCCCAATTTAAGCTTAAGCACCCCGCATTAGCATCCCATCCACTCTCTGCCCTGACGGCTTCTTCCCCGCGGGACCCCCTACCACCCTTCCTCCTCGACGCTCGCGGCCGTCGTCCCTGTTTCTCTCGCCTCGCCTCGTCTCGCTCCCTGGGATCGCCCGTTTGTCCCCGCCCGTCGCTGGCTCATCAGAAGGAGAGGAGAGCCTAGTCTTCCGCAGCAGCGCTCGCCAGACTCCGCCGCCCGCAATTCGCCCCCTGCTCCGGCTTTTAATGGGCTTTCCCTCCCACCGAAATGGCCGGCGATCCCCGCACCAGCGCCGCCGGTGACCGCCCCACCCCCGCCTCCTCCGCCGCCGCCTTCTTCTCCGCCGGGGGCGGGCTCGGCATCGGCCCCTCCAGCCTGCTGCTCCACCTGCTCCTCCTCCACTCGCTCTTATAACCTCCAGCTTCCCCCCGTTCCCCCGCCTCACCATGGCCGCCGTCTTCTTCCACCACGTCGTCGGCGACCTCACCGTAGGGAAGCCCGAGGTCGCCGAGCTGCACGACACCGACACGCTCGACGACGCCGCCCGCGCCATCGCCGCCAGCCCCGAGGGCGCCGTGCCCGTGTGGCGCCCCCGGGCCGCGCCCCACGACCCGCCCTCCGGGGCCAGGTTCATCGGCATGATCTCCGCGCTCGACATCGCCGCCTTCGTCGCCGCCGCCGGGGTCGGGGACCGCGCCATGCGCGCCGTCGTCGGCGAGGTCGTGCAGCCCAATCCTGCGCTGCTCAGGGAGATCGATCCGGGTACCAGGTGAGTGAGACCGTCTCTGCTTGTGCTTGATCCGTCGTCCGTTGATTGATGCACGCCACGATCCCGTCTGCCTGCTGTCCTGTAGCGTTACCGACTTGCTTGGTTCCTAGTGCCTGCTTCCACTGATGACTCACTCATCTATCCGTTACCAAAGATGGGATCGGACGTGTGCGGGATTCCATATCATCCTCCATCCGCGAGCAGAGTGGAGAATCGTGTTCAGGTAGTGCTACCTAACAAGTTCACGTTGTATGTGATGGCGATACACTCTCCTAGTTTATTTACCGCGGCTCCTGCTTTGCTGGAAACTGGATCAACCCCTGGTTTTTAATCCTGCTGCGTTAGCCTTTTTTTTTAACGTGATCTGGTGGTTCATCTTTGTCTTTTTTGAATCGTAATACCATTAGTTTGACCTCGGGGGAAAGATGCGGACAAAAGGCTGTTCCTACATCCGTCTGAATTTTTTAGAGATGAACTGGATTTATGGTTAAATTACTCCAGCGATTGGGTTGTCAGGCTGCCCTTGTACAATGCAAATGCTAATTGTCTACCAAACCTGTCTACCTTGTTCTTGTTGTCATGGAAAGGATGGGAATGAAGTTGCCCACGTGATATTTATCATGCAGTCTGTGTCACATACATAACATGTTTGATTTTGTGGCAGCATCCAAGAATGCTGATACAGCATCGTTTAGACAGAGAGTTGAATACCCCTTTCATTTTGCTTTAGATTTGATCTAATCAGTTTATGATTGATATTTACCAATCAATATGGATCTAGAGGTTCCTTAGCCATTCTTCAATTTTAGTTTTGCATGTTGATTTGGTAAATTGTCGCTGTATTAAAGATCAACCTGAAATAGAAAAGATATAAATCATCCGTTTTGTTACTAGCACTATTTATGAGAATAGTCGGATGGAACTTTTGTATCGAGTAGTCGTAGCAAGCTAGAATTTCTTTTGGTGTGCAAGTGGCTACCTCAATACGGCTATGAATGCAACGTAGAAGTGTTTGTTCACCAAAAGGATTATTCACTCCATCATGAAAATATATTGTTCATAGATAGACCATATAAATATGCCTGGTTTGTTAGGTGATCTTCTTTATTTCTTTAGATTTGAAAACTTTCCAGATTATACATGGGAAAATTCAGATGCTATATCTATCATTTCTAATGGACATTTATGATGTACTCCTTCTGCCCAGAAAACTGGATGTTTTGGATAAAAATTCGTCCCAGTCCCAGAAAACTTGATGTTTTAGCTGTTGGACACTAGGTTGGGTCCATATCGTCTTGAGATTGTGGCCTTCATACCTCCATATATTCCTTTTAGTCAGTGTTGATCACCTTCAATAAATAGGAGTACATAAGTACATTGCTAATTCTGTTGAACAAATCTGTCTTAAAAACCCTTAAACATCGACTACGACTATTTTGAGATGGAGGGAATGTCTTAACCAAATTGTGAAAGACATCGTAGTATGAATTCTTCCTCCCTCGAAGTGTGAACTTCCATAGTTCCATTTGTGTTCACATTTATTATAGTTCTTGCACTGGTAAATTGAGATGGCATGGCTTGAATCAACTTCTGAACCTATATCTTTGGAACAAACTGTGTGAACTTCTGTAGCTCCATTTGCCCTCTCACGTATTCTACTTCTTGCAGTGGTAAATAGAGGTGACATAGCTTGAATTTTATTACTTGATAACGTCTATTTCTGAACCTCAATCTTCAGAACAAACCAGCAACTGAATGGCACAATCAGTAAGGAAAAACCTTCAATTGTCGGCCTCACAAATATTTCTCTTATTTGCTGATTGTAGTTTTGTTTTCTGGGAAAGACTCTGATATTATGTTAGTGGCTAAAAATGTGGGTGTAATTTAATGAAGTTCATTCATTATGATAACACACTATTTTTTCTGGTACTGAGCTGTACAGAGTTTTCTTCACGTGAACAGTTCCACTTATTTGGCATTTTCACCCGTGCAACCACATGGGGTTTCACATGGCACAGAACTTGTCTTTCTGGTTTTGTTCCCTATTAAGAAACAAAGTGGGGACATGATTCCATTTCACAATGTAATGTCAGAAACAGGAAGGTCATGAGCAGGCTGTACATTCTGTTACAGGATTAGGACTGTATAGGATGGCTACTTGAATTTATGAGCTCACTAGTGAGTCCATGCCAAATGCAAGGCAGTCCAAAGATTGCCCGGTCCACCTCGTTAAAAGAAAGGATTCTCCACCTCGTTAAAAATACGGATTCTCCACCTCCTTTTCGAATGTACTATGGCATATATATGTAGTACCTATTACTTAAGTAAGTTTCCTTTTGTTTTCCAAGGTTGATCGATGCTCTGGAGCTGATGAGGCATGGAGTGAAACGCTTCCTTGTTCGCAAGAGTGGAAGCTGGAAAGGCATTACCAAGAGATTTTCAGTGCTTTATAATGGCAAATGGCTGAAGAACACGGAATCAACATCTCCAAGTGCAGCCAGCAGCAGCAGCATGCCGCTATCCCCGCCTTCTGGTTCTGCTGACAAGTTTTGCTGCCTATCAAGGGAAGATGTTCTCCGGTTTCTCATTGGATGCCTTGGTGCTCTTGCTCCCATTCCGCTGACTCAGATATCTTCCCTTGGAGCCATCAATCCACAGTACAGTTATGTGGAAGCATCTGCGCCTGCCATGGAAGCAATTCAAAAAATCCCTCAAGATCCATGCGCTGTTGCTGTTGTGGAGACGACGCCAGATGGAGCTCGTAGGATACTAGGAGACATCTCTACTTACAAGCTGTGGAAATGTGACTATGTTTCAGCTGCATGGGCTCTGGCAAATCTGTCAGCTGGGCAGTTTGTCATCGGTGCCGATGAGAACGGGTCGATGCCCATCTCAGTTCTCCCAGAGCCTCCCATCAGCCCATCGGCACCTATGGAGATCAGTCTTGGGCGCTCGCCAAGGGCGAAGAGGTTCAGCAGCAGGAGCATTGGGTTTCTGAACAACACCCAGGCTAGCCAGATGTCAGCGTGGCGGACACGGAGCGCGTACCACCGTGGCAGGAGCACGCCGCTGATGTGCAAGACCACGAGCACCCTTGCGGCGGTCATGGCGCAGATGCTGTCTCACCGGGCCACGCACGTCTGGGTGAGGGATGCGGAGTCGGAGGAGGACGGCGTCCTCGTCGGCGTGGTGGGCTACACCGAGATCTTCAATGCCGCAACCAGGAGCACCTGCTCAATTCCGACAACATCTTGATGCACCACTTTGTACTTGGTTGATCCGTTGGTGATTGACCCCGGTGCACGCCGTTGCACTGAACTGTACAACGTTCCGGCTCATTTATTGGTTTGTCTGGAGAGTTTTAGTCTTTTAGATATTCTTGGTTTGCATGGAGCACAGACTTGGTGGTATATTGTTGCATTCGTTGTGGACGGTACAAATAAGAATTCGGGCTTGCCTGGGAGTCTAGTCCATTTTGCATGCTCACCTGCAGCTGTCAATGTACTCTTATGTATATGGAATGTCCTTTGTTTCCTTTCACATGTTTGCATCCTAACCTGTGAGTCTAGTTGATTCATGTCGATTATTATGTGCATGTGCATATGTTTTGGGGGCCCCAAGCAGCTTTGTCTGGTGCTATGCTCGCTCAAGCGTCTGATTTCGGGGCATCTGGGACAGAGATCACAGATGCTTGAAATTCACTTGTAATATCACAGTTCACGGATATACATATGTGAAACGGAAAGAGAAAAAAAAAAAAAGGTGAGGATTGAGGGGCCTCCTGGGCCGCTCTTTCCACATGTATGTGGCTTGGGCCGTTTGCATACGTTGTTGGTTTCTTGCAAGCAAATTTACTTATTCGTCAACTGACACCACAGCTCAAGTCTTCAATTAAAGTCACTCCTACTGCAAAGATTAATTCAGAACAAGAACAAAGGTCGGAAGTCCAATATACAAGACGCCATATTAGTTTTTTTTTTTTTGTTTCACAGTGGCCTGGAGGGAGTACGAACGTGCAAATCGAATGGTTCCTTGCTCATTTGCAAAATGTAGGTCGGAATTCCCAAGTTCGCCCGATTCACCAGTCACCGGCAACGTACGGCTGAAGACACGGCAGCACCGGTCAATGCACGGTATGCACCAGCAGCAGGTGCGCATCGGAGCCCCGCGTTCACCGATGACGACGGGACGTTCAGCTGCCCATCAGCCCAGCGCGCTGCCACCGCTATTGCGGCTGCTACTGTGAAGAGAAATCACCGTAGAACAAGACAACCAACCCAGCCGCGACTACTACACTTGTCATTGTCAGGGAAGGCCGGGGGCAGCGTGTCATGCACGCACATCGCGACCTGCCCCGCGTCACCGCGTGCCTGCCGACGAGCGACGAGGGAGGAGACGCAGACGCCGGACGCGAACGCGCCCACCGATCCGCATCCTTTCTCCTAGGCGGGGGTTCCCGATCTCCTAGTAGTACTCTACTCCTAGGCGGGAGGACAAAAGGACCCGGGCGGGGAGTACCTGTCTCCGATCCAGCGTCGCCAGCCTCGGTATCATCGGCGGTCCCTGACGGACGCGACTCCCTTTGTCCCGCGTCAAAAACAAGCGCTTTTACCGCGCGGGCATATGCTCTCACTCCCGCGTGTCAGCCTTCTTTGGCATCTTGCTGCTGCTGTGGCGGCGCGCTGGCCCGGTGCCTGCAGACACCGCACACTTGGCGGCGACGCGCGGGTGCGCCCGCCCGCCTCGTGTCCATCGCCCGGCCGCGGCTGGAAGCGTCGCCTCGCCGCCGGTTGTGTCGCTCGCTCGCACTCGCACGCGCCTGGACTCGCGTGCCGACGTGACGGGACTGCCGTAGCGAGTGACGCGCGCAGGCTTGGCGGTTGCGCGCGGCCGCTGCCGGCGCCCGCATACAGCGCGTCACGACGGCCCCGTGAGTCAGCGCGGCCTCGTACAGTCGTAGACGAAACGGACAAAGCGAGAGGGCGAGACGTGCCGCGCCGTAGGCCGTGGGACGAGGAAGGTGCACTGGCCACTGGTAAAACGAAATCTTGGACGGGCCCCGGCCGGAGTCGTGCGAGGACTCTCTACAGAGATTCTCGAGGGGAATTCCACTGGTGCCCTCCGTCCGGCCCTCGCGGCTTTGGCCAGTGGCGTTCCAGGACCACGAGTGAGTGTGCGACGAGGTGAGCTCCCGGTTAAGGCTAAACCAAGACAGGACACTTTGCCTTTCGGAAAAATCAGCCAAAAAGCGAGCAAGCGACGGTGTGTGCCACACCACAAGGAGTGGGATAATCTCGCCCACCTCGTTTTCACGTTTTGTCCCTCCGTTCTCGTTCTCCATACGTTTTTTTCTTCTCCGCTATAGTATAGTCACATAGGGATAGCGATTGCCAACAAGTCGATCTGCAGATAGTCGCAAGTTGCACGCACCATAGCACTAGCGAATGCCAAAGGAAAGTCCATCGAATCAAACCAAATCAAATCACTCAGATTTTTTTCGGTCCAGATATCAAATTCGCGTGGTGCTACTGTTTAACCTCGTTTTCACAACGTTTGCCCCATTCTTTAAACGTTTATTATTCCTCTCTCCCTCATAAATTATAATTGACATAGCGCATGTCTTAATACATAGCAAAGCTATATATTTGAAAACTAAAATAATTTATAATTTTAAATGGAGGGAGCAGCTAATAGTGCTAGGGATAACGATTTTTGACAAGCCAGCTTATAGATAATCGCAAGTTGCTCGTGCACCACACAGCATCGTTGTTCCATAGGAGGGTGACGCTAAATGGAAGTTTAATTAGTCTCCGTTAAGTAAACGTTTTCTCCCTACGTTTACTTTTACAAGACATATCAGGATTTTTAAGAGTCCTTTGTCTAATGTATGACTTTGACATAAAAACATGTTATTAGTGCTAAAAAATGTTTTGGATCGTCAGAAAACTTTCTCGGCCTAGACATCTAACCATGCAATCTGGTCCACTCGCTCATTTGGAACATCAAATTAGAGAAACCGTTCAGTTTCTAACACACAAAAAACCATTCCGCATTCCAAAAAAAGTACCTAAATGCAATATATGACACACATATGGAAACACTTGTTAGCTCAAAGTTTTTCTACGGGTGGCTTATGGCATGCTACAACCGAGCATCCAAGGCGCTATCAAAGAAAATATTGTTTTAGCGAAACATAACACGTATATCGACATTCGTACGCATTGTACATATATACTCACCTCACACAAGCAAAAACATAAACATTCATATATACAAGTATATGAACCAACTTATTAGCCAGCCAAGCTATGCACGATTCACGATCAAAGTGCGACCTCACTAACTAAATTTCATAACAACCTGCTTTCGAATGCACTACTTGCTAAAAAAAAAAACACACTAAAAACTCGTCAGCTTACCGTCTTCTATTACTATCGACGTATTATGTTCGATTCGAGGGGCCACTGTAGCCATGCCATTTAAGCGATTGTCTCGTCGTACGCTACCAAAGAAAACTACACACAATTTTGTGGCTACATACGCATGTTTCCATCAAAAAGCTGTAGGTTTATAAAATCAAAGAAGGGGGCGAATATCGACTAGGATCTAGAGCATCTCGATACTCCTAATGCCACGATGGCTTGTCTCTTAAGAAGCGAAAAGACGTGCGCTGTCATTTCTTAATCCCCACTCAAAAGTAATACTAATAATAACGCTAATGACACGACACGAGGAAGATTATGTAGACTCCTTCACGAGCCAAAGAAAAGAACAACTTGACTAGCGAGTAGCGAGTGACGGGACGGAAAGTGAGGGCGAGTCCGGTAATTTCGGTCAGGGCCGGGGCACGTAGAAAGGGACATAAATATGGGCCCACTGCCGAGTGGCGTCCAGCAGTGTCCGCTGTATCTGCAGCTGCAGCGGTGGCGAGGCCGCTTAAAGCCCAAGCAAAGCAAAGCGCCCGAACCAAACCTGAGGTGGAGAATCGCACGCGCTCTCTGCCGTTTGTTCGCTCCTATTCCTCTCGCCTCGCTCGCCACCAGGCACCTCCCACATCCCCAATCTCGCGAGCAGCAGGGGCGGCGGCGGCGGCGGCGCTTCCCATTGCACCTCCAGGATGGCGCTCCGCCTCAACGACGTCGCGCTCTGCCTCTCCCCGCCGCTCGCCGCCCGCCGCGGCCGCCGCTGCCGCAGCGGCGGCGGCGGCGGCGGCAGCAGGTTCGTCGCCGTCGCCTCCGCCTCCGTGACGTCCGCCGTCTCCACCAAGTAAGCAGCCAGCCGCCTGGCCCTGGGGCTCCTCTCCCTGTTTGCGTGCCTCTTCGCTTCCTCCCATTGATGGATTATTAAGATAAGATAGATTGGTTGGTTCCACGGATTGGATGGATGGATGGATGAACCGGCTCCTACGTCTGGCGGCGACGCGCTCGCCGAACGGTTCGTGACGGATTGACTGTTTGGTTTGGGTGTTCTGCCGCCTCCGCTCGCAATGTTGGATCAGAGGGTTTGGCGCTCGTCGCGCCGTGTCCTTCTCTTCGTCCCTCCCGTGGGGACTGGGGAGCTGGTGCTCGTGTCGGGGTTGTCAGATTCGTCTTTGTAGTAAGCGCCGAGCTCGGCCCTGGTCTCCGAGGCGGTAACGGCCGCACATGGACGACGCCCCTCGCAGCCTCCGCAGATCAGAGGCGGCAAGGCCGCAGTTCCGCCATTACAATTCTGCATGGGTGGGTCGTTTTCTCTGCGCGGCGCGGGCCGGGACCGGAGCGTGGCTGCTCGTGTTCGGTTGAATCGCCTTGCCGTCGACACCAACCGAGCGAGGGGCGGCGCGGGCGAGGCCGTTTCTGTTGCGCCAGTCCCTTTCAGATTTCGTTTTGTGCAGTATTTCCTACCCCCGGCATTAAATTTTCCTGGGACCTTCAGCTTGATCGGGGGCCCTGGGCCCTGGCAGTTCGTCCTCCCTGCGTGACCTGCATTCTAGAATTGTTCCCGGCGTGGTACGGAGTACCATGTGTACCCTTTTAATACACTGCACTGCACAGGGTAAGCTGGTGTAGTGGCTATACCCCTAGTCTAGGGTTGAAGTGCCTAACTGGCTGTAGTCATCATGGGGGTGATTCATCGTAGTACTTGTCTGCATCTGCATCGGAGGTGGAGAATGAAGACGCGTGTTTGCTATCGAGGTTGGTCGATTTGGTAGCTCTGTGGCCTGTACGATACCTATGTTCTTGGTGGCCTGGTTTGTTGGCATTTAATTTGATGGTGCCCCGCAGGACCATTCAACTCTTCAGTTGCCGGTTCATGAAAGCTCTTTGTTGCTGGCGCTTCGGTTGATGGGATTTATGAAATCAATAAATAAAGTCTTGTGTTGGAATGAAACTAACTGCTTGTCCCATATCATAGTCGTGGCATATCAATTTGGGAATAGAATCCAGAGTTCCATCGTAGCACATTTATTTATTTTTCTCACCAAGTGGCGGTCCAAAACCATGATTCCATAGGTACTGTCCTATTTGAAGGGGTTTTCTGCTTGTTCTAACTTAAGGAAGCCTACTTTGAGCCAATTGTAGATTTGGCTACAGCGTTGGAGAAACATAGCTGGGGCACTTAGGTTACTCTCACTTGCACCCCGTCTCATTACTACTGCTCTTTTCTGTTTGGTTTCTTTGATATTTTGGTCAGTGATAGTTACGTGATTAAGTATTCCGTGGACTAAAACGTTGATGAAGTCCTGACAATTGGGATACAAGACTTCGATTAATATGTACTTGGTGGGGGTCACATCATATTTGTATGAGACACAACATGTGACTGTAGTCATGTAGTATGGAAAAGGTCAGTGACATCAGCTACTAACTAATGGCATTTACTTGCCTACCTGATAAGCTCCGCAGGTTACAAGCATAGGTACATTATGGTTATTTGCCATACTGTACTACCTTAAGTCCCCCCAACCCAACAAAAAAATGAAAAAAGAAGTCACTAGGTGGTTGTCTTTTTTTGTTTACTATCATATGCTAAGTAATAATAGGCTGTGGCACGCTCAGTATGTTGGAAAGGTCTCCTATTCTTCTGTTCCAAAGTATAAGACATTTTGCCTTTTCCATATACATAACTTTTACTATGCACTTAGATATACTATGTCTAGATACACAGCTAAAGCAACATATCTAGAAAAGCCAAAACGTCTTATAATTTATAATTAGAACAGATGTAGCATGTAAAGATTGTCATCTCATTTCCTTCTAGATTTCAGTTTTCTTGACATGATTTTTGCTCTTCCATCCATTCCTTTCAAGGCAATCTTGCTTATGCACTGCTTTATTTCAAAACAAATGAGAGCAAGTATGGATTTTAATACACTATCACAGTTAAGATATATGAACCATGTGTGTGTGCCCCTGTGTTTATCCCCATTCTCCCATGCTGTACACTAGCATAGCTTACACATACTTTATACCTAACATAAGACAGGAAAATTGTCCTAATATCTGAGTGCCTATAAATATATGTTTCTGAGGATCATCATTGCAGGCCATCTGAGGTTAGATGTTTCTCATGGCCATGGCCCATTAGTGGCTTCTACTATGCTTATGATCTGACTGCATATTACAGCCACACTCCCAGTTGTACCAGAACTGACAATCTCCAAATTTGTCTTCTCCGAATGTTTAGATTTGTTTCATAATATGTAGCTGGTAACTAATCATACCTTTTGCTTTAAAATTGTTCCAGAGTTGAGAATAAGAAGCCATTTGCTCCTCCAAGGGAGGTACATGTCCAGGTTACACATTCGATGCCACCTCACAAGATTGAAATTTTCAAGTCGCTTGATGATTGGGCTAGAGATAATATCTTGACTCATCTCAAGCCAGTTGAGAAGTGTTGGCAGCCACAGGATTTCCTCCCTGAACCATCATCTGAAGGATTTCATGACGAAGTTAAGGAGCTCAGAGAACGTGCCAAGGAAATCCCTGATGATTATTTTGTTTGTTTGGTTGGAGACATGATTACTGAGGAAGCTCTTCCAACATACCAGACTATGCTTAACACCCTTGACGGTGTCAGAGATGAGACAGGTGCAAGCCCCACTGCTTGGGCTGTTTGGACGAGGGCATGGACTGCTGAGGAGAACCGGCATGGTGATCTGCTCAATAAGTACTTGTACCTCACTGGGAGGGTGGATATGAAGCAAATTGAGAAGACAATCCAGTATCTTATTGGCTCGGGAATGGTAACATATTCTCTATTTTTTTATCCAACTTTTTCTTACCTATTTAACATCCCAGAGTTTAACATGCCGAGCCTTTACATGTAGAATCAGCTGTTCATGCTTCTGAAGTGTTTATTTTGGCTTGTTGGCAGTTTGGTTCTTTGGTGAAATTATTTTGATAGCAACTCAGTATGCTGCCATATTTTCTGAAATTTTCAACCACAGTTCCATTTCAGTTGGTTCATTGGTTAATTATCTTTTGTTCACTTTTTTTATTCAAATCTAGGCTACTGATTATAATTATGCAGTAGGAGGACTAATATGTACTTTTCTTTACCGTGTCCTTTTCAGGATCCTAGGACTGAGAATAATCCTTATCTTGGTTTCATCTACACCTCCTTCCAAGAGCGGGCGACCTTCATCTCACACGGGAACACTGCTCGTCATGCCAAGGACTTTGGTGACTTAAAGCTTGCACAGATCTGTGGCATCATCGCCTCAGATGAGAAGCGACATGAAACTGCATACACCAAGATTGTGGAGAAGCTGTTTGAGATCGACCCTGATGGTACCGTGGTTGCTCTGGCTGACATGATGAAGAAGAAGATCTCAATGCCTGCCCACCTGATGTTTGACGGGCAGGATGATAAGCTGTTTGAGCACTTCTCCATGGTCGCACAGAGGCTTGGTGTTTACACTGCTAGGGATTACGCCGACATCCTTGAGTTCCTTGTCGACAGGTGGAAGGTGGCCGACCTGACTGGTCTGTCAGGTGAAGGGAACAAGGCACAGGACTACCTTTGCACCCTTGCTTCAAGGATCAGGAAGCTGGACGAGAGGGCCCAGAGCAGAGCCAAGAAAGCAGGCACGCTGCCTTTCAGCTGGGTATATGGTAGGGAAGTCCAACTGTGAAATCCGAAACCCATTGCGACTGCTTGAGTTCCAGCATAGCCTGTCATGCATCCTGAGACGCATCGCGAAGACAAGACCTGGTGTGTCGCGTTACATAGTTTTTCAGGTTTTGACCAAATGGTCTGGGAGCATCTGTCTGCTTGTGTCGTCTTATAGAGTGATAGGAGAATGTTCGTCTGTGTTCTAGCTATGTTTTTTTTTTCTGCTTTAATGTACAACCTGTGGCCGCATGAACTGGGCGTGGACATGGAGGGAACGTGCTGTACCGTGTGTTTTGGTATGTTATTATTTCTGTTGTTCAGATCTGTTAAAAATTTTGTGGGCTATTAGGTTCAGAATTGTTTATCCTTTGTTCATGATATACCTCAGATTCTTAATGGCTTGAAATTCTGCAGTGTGAAAAATAACGCAGAGCTCCACCTGAAAGGGTACTGGACTAGTGATACAACCAGCATATACCATCTTTCAAAAAGGTTGTCCTTGCAGACAATGAGCTCCAACCGACGAGAAAGAGCAGCTATCTTTCTACCTGCAGATAAGCGGCATATGATTCATCACTCAGTTCATCGAGTGGCATTTTTGTACTGCAATAAACCAGTCGTTGCTATCTCGCTGCATCGGGAGATGTGGCTTAACGGACGCCATTGTTAGTGCAATTGGGAGAGATGGACAAGTACTGACCTCTGGCCTGTGGAGAAGAGAATATCCGAGTGAAGTGGTGCCCTGCAAGAGTGCAATACGTCTCCAAAATGAAAATAAAAAGAAAAATAAGCCCAGCATCAGCACGCAATCTCTCTCTGTCGCTCATGTGCTTGTGTGCAGAATACAGGCGGTTAATATACGAAATGCTGTACCAAGATAATATGCTCTCTCTGCAGCTGATATTCGCTTTCCCTTGTATGGCAGCCATATATACACTGTACAAGTTGGGGGCCCAAAACGGCTTCTGACCATTCAATCTTGGGCTCTTTACGCTTCTGACTATTCAATTCAATCTTTGGCTCTTCTCCATTTGCAGGTTCTGCTTCCTTGCCACCCGTTTACATTCTGTTTTCAGGACCCTGAGTGATGTATGCATTTGTTCTAATTCCAAACTAAGTGCTGCGAGCATTTGCTAAGAAATGCGGCGATGCAAGTTTCGAATGATGGTAAAATTACAAGAAATCGTTATATTCGCAGCCACTGACAGACGGGCTCGACCATAAGGCTATCTTGAATTCGGCCCCTCCCGAGAGAAGGAACAGGAGGAACAATTCGTTCGTGCCATCGTGAAACAAATGGGAGGAGAGATGCCATCGGCAGTTTGCACTTTGCAGAGTGTGCTGACGAGCAAGCAAAATCCCCTCTGCCACCTGAAAGGAGGAAGCCATTCGCTCATTTGCAAATTGCAAATATCGCATGCGAGGATGGGATTGGGATGCGATGAAAGTAGCAGCCATAGCTGATCTGCCCTTTACATGGCTCCTGCTGGTTGCTGCATGCCCAGATGGTTGGTTCAAAGGGTGGCCTACGGGCGTCAGCAATTGGTTCCATGCACCCATATATCCATCGAATAAAGCACGCACACAAGCATGATGCATGTATATATCAGTAGATAGATGGGGATTAATTCCCTAATCCTCAAGGATGACGAAAGAGTTCGAATAAATATATATATATATATATATATATATATATATATATTTATACTGTACACATCGTTGCAAGTAGCAGCTCTTTAGTCTTTACTGCATTTGCCAAAGTAATCCCTAATTTATAAAGGGTGAAAAAGCTAGGGAGAATAGCATTACGTTTGGTTTCTAAATTGGTTAGGACGCATGGTTTAACTTTGACAGTAGTTGTTAGTTAGTGTGTGCATGTCTCTTCAGATATAGTAGAAGCTAACCCGCTATTCCGATTGTGCTCTGCCGTCATCTGTGCTCTGAATGCCGGTGGACTTCTATTTTAAAGTTGACATCCTATTAATTTGTGTTGTGCGACAAAATTGACTCATTTGAGGATTTGCCTGATTAGGAAGAACACACCACTTTAATTAATTTTCTGTCAAAATAAATCAACCTATAGAGTGGTCCTAAGTCAAACTATTCTATGTTTAGTCATTTTTTAGAAAAAAAAAACATACATTATTATTCACAATACTAAATTATCATCACTAGCTACGCAATAATGTATTTCAATAATCTATTTATTTGGTGTCATAAGTTATGATTCTTCACTATAAAGTTGGTCAAACTCAAGATAGTTTGACTTAAGGTGATTCTAATAGTCCCTAATTTATATTGCGACCAAGGATACAACTTGTCATGCTCAGATGGATTTTTAGGGTGATTCTAGTATACTCAAGGGCTGTTTTGAACCGATTTTAAGTCCAAGCCTTGATCAATTCAACTTCTTTGAGATCCTTGCATCCTCAATAGTGTGATCAAAGGAAAAACAAAGCTCTATTACACATTATAGCGAATGTCTCCGAGCACTAAACTTACATTGGCTCTATTGTACCTATAGTTTTCATGAATATATCCTTTGCTCCATACTCCAAACACCAATCCAGATATTCAGGGCTAAGACACTTGTAGCCGATCAACTTATGACTAACTCAAATGCGGAAATCATTTCAAAAGAAACGTTAGTCACAAACTCAGTACACTTGTGTTCACCCATCACTAAAATCCTAATCAACAAATTGGGTCCTAACGTATTCACGGGAGTTAAGGCCTAAATTGACGAAAGATTAATATAATGTTGGCTAACAAGAAGACAAGAAAAGACAAAATGACATATTGTCCTCTTGTGTTCTATAATGAATAAAAAACTCAATAATTTGGGACAACATGCAAGGTTTATGCCTTACAAGAACCACTGTATCATATTAATTCCTTGCGGCGATATATATCTGCTCATGGATGAGTTGAACCTCCACACGATACGTCTCTGCCGCCCTCTGCTCCAATTCGCGCGAATATATATATATTTTTTGGATCACGTTCTAAGCGCGTATTTAATTCGCGCGAATATATGGGAGATGAGAATATGGTAGCAAGCGTTTGCTTTAATTTGGCCACCTGCAGGAGAGCGCTTTTGCAGCAATACTGACACCTGATGTTGAAGCCTTGAAGAGTCACAGATTCAAAGAATTATTAATTATTTATTTTAAGCTTGCTATAGACGACTAGCATATTTCTTTTCTTCGTGAAAGTGAACATATATTTCATTAAAAGGAAAAAACAATAATACAGAACTCAAGCCAACACAGACAGGGAATCTGCCGACAAAAGGTTTTGTCAACTAGTACATTTCTCGACAATTTTCTAAAGTCTTTATTTTTTAAAAAGAGAATGGCAGGAGCTGTACCCAAAAAAAGAGGACTAGAAAAAAAAATGAAGCACAGTCTAGCCACAACGGCAGAGTTGTCGTAGCCGCATCCGAATCTCACTTGACTATTGTCTTGTTTGGAATGCTAGAAATGGGGTTACTTTTAGAAAAAAAACATATGAAGCAGAAAAAATTCCTCCAATCCAAAGAGGTATAAAGTACAATGAACTGAATGAAGCTCAAGATAAAAAAAAAGCACTCCAAATCGCCCATTACAAGTTTTGAAAAGCACAATATCGTAGTTCAATATCTTCTTTTGTTCGTATTGCAACCATTAAGCGTGGAACATTCATTTTAAAAGGCTAGTATACGTACCGTATAGCATAGCAACTACCCCCTTCGTTCCAAATTATAGTTTATTTTAATTTTTATGATGCATATATTTTGCTATTTACCTAGATAAATAATATGTTTAGAAACATAGCAAAATACATACCTTAAAAAAATTAAAGCGAACTATAATTTAAAACAGAAGTATATATTTAATTATACAGTTTGTGTTTAAACTTGTACTAGTAGCTAGGGAGTGCGAGACTGCGAGGTCACAAGTCACAACAATGAACAATGTGAAATGAAATCATGCAACGCGTGTGCACGCACACCGGCCGGCCGGTCGCCATTCTCAAGTGATCAAGGAGAGGCGTGAGCCATAGAGCGTACCGAAAGCTAGCTAGCGGCCGCTGTCATGCGCTCGCACGCACTCCTGAATTTGCGCGTGCACGCATGGCCATTTGCCCATTTCAGTCTCGCTCCGTGACCCCCTAGCTTTTTGTTTCAACCTCCCATTAACGAACTGGACCGATCGGCATGATGGCATGCCGTATATTGCATTGCCGTGCTATCCGAAACAAATTAAATTAAAGCGAATCAAGACTTTCGTGCAAGCTCTCACATCATCACATCTCTAGTTAACCTAACTGCTTTTGTGCTTATCTATCTCTGATAATATCCATGCATCCCTTCCAAATTATATATAGGCTCATTTATTTTTTAAGAACGTGCATTCCTACGTGTTTCATTAGGAGAAAAAAATACAAGAGGCGACTACGAGATAGCTCTCATTTTAATAATGCCCCCTTCATCTTAAAAAGAATGTTATTTTTAAGCGTTAATATTTAAGTTTGACTAAGTTATACTCTCTCTGTTCTAAATTATTATAGTTCACTTTGACTTTTTAGGTGCATGCATTTTACTGTATATCTAGATAAATAATATGTCTAGATACATATCAAAATACATGCAAAAAAAATCAAAGTGAACTATAATTTAGAACGGATATTTAGATCTTCAATTAGATTTATTATAAATAATATATTTAATAGTTAATCTAAAAATACTTATACACATCATAAACATTAATGCTCTTATATGTATTTGGTTAAATATCAAGTTTGTTTAGGAGTATAAAACATAGATGTTAATACAATTTTATAAAAAAATAATTAACAAAGTTAGATAAGTTTGAGTTAGGACAAAACTAAAGTGTAGCAATTTGGAATTATTAGAGAGCATATTATTATTATGTTATTCCGTGCTGCTCCCTATTTCTTCCAACGGCCACGGCCCACGATCCACCCGGCCCACCTCTCGCCATCTGCTTCCATTGTACGAGTACGAGCGAGCAATGCTAGCTGCTGACGCTAGCTGCATGCACCAGACGTTCTATAAAGCTCGCCACCCCCACACACCCTGCCTCTCACACTGCACACCCGGCCATATCGACGACGGCCATCTAGCTCGCCCAAGATCGAAATTTTTAAGCACGTGTGAGATCCACTGTTCTTCTTCTTCCTCGCTGCCTAACTACACACGATCGAGTAGCTGCATATATTGCTGCTAACGGCGCAGGGGCAGTAGCTGCGCGCCAGTTCATTTATCACCCAGCTAAGCTAGCTTGGTGAACGAAATCCACTGCTAGAGAGATCATCGATCGAGACAGATCGTCTATCAGAAATTCAGAAGGCGCGCGGCCGGATCTGATCGATCTGTCGACGACGATGATCGGGTGGGGCGACGTGTACAAGGTGGTGGCGGCGACGGTGCCGCTCTACTTCGCCTTGTTCCTGGGCTACGGCTCCGTGCGGTGGTGGCGAATCTTCACGCGGGAGCAGTGCGACGCCGTGAACCGCCTGGTGGCCTTCTTCGCGCTGCCCTTCTTCACCTTCGAGTTCACGCTGCACACGGACCCGTTCCAGGTCAACTACCGCGCCGTTGCCGCCGACGTCATCTCCAAGGCCGTCATCGTCGGCGTCATCGCCTGCTGGGCCGCCAGGGTCACCCATACCTCCGCGGGCAAGCAGGGCTCCGGCGGCGGCTGGGCCGGCTGCGCCGTCGGCTGGTCCATCACCGGCTTCTCGCTCTCCACGCTCACCAACTCCCTCGTCGTCGGCGTTCCCATGGCCAGGGCCATGTACGGCGAGTGGGCGCAGCAGCTCGTCGTCCAGCTCTCCGTCTTCCAGGCCATCGTCTGGCTCACGCTCCTCCTCTTCGTGCTCGAGATCAGGAAGGCCGCCATCGGCATGTACGTCGTGCCGGACTCGCCGGTCAAGGACGTCGAGGCCGCCGACGCCGTCGCCGCCTCTACTGCCACCGTCGTCGTCGTCCCCGTCAAGCCCTCGATCTGGGCGCTCGTCAAGGTGGTGGCGCACAAGCTGTCGCGCAACCCCAACACGTACGCCAGCTTCGTCGGCATCACCTGGGCCTGCGTTGCCAACAGGTACGTACATATATATCGCTTATATGCGTACACGTATAGTACAGTACACATGCAGCTTCAATTCGGTGATGAATATATCGTATATTATACGTATAATGGCTAATGCATGGTTCAATGGTTGGTTAGATATGAAATCTTGGCAATCTGCATGCCCAGTAATTCAGAATATATCGACGACTACACTGCACACACATATATTGCTACACATGCCCAGTAATTCAGTCAGTAAAAAGTAAAAGTTAATTAGCGGGTGCATGCTACACAGGCCCCTACAAACTGTTCTGTAGATAATTCTGCTAATTAATTAAATTACACGCATGCATCGATGATTCCATGGAACTCTCTTGTTTCTATATGTGGCTCGGGTTTGCCGGTTTAGCTAGTGCGAAATGTGTGGTAGGCAGGTAGCTAGCTACTACCAGAATTGTGATCTGACGTGTAGCACACCTGAAGCTGACATTAGGTACTGATGGTGTTCTCTGATGCTCAAGCCAAATAGCCAATGGCCCTCTGGCCCCAGATATCTCAATGGCCTAATCCATGTCAACCCTGAGTTTATTTAATTCTTGCCTCCGGGGTTAATGCTTGCCTGATGTGGGACTACGCCAATCTCAAACATATATGTCTGACAATGGATTTCTGTCTCTGTTCCTTTGAAACTGAACAGGCTGCACATCGAGCTGCCTAGCGCCTTCGAGGGATCGGTGCTCATCATGTCAAAGTCGGGCACAGGAATGGCCATGTTCAGCATGGGTGAGTAATAATTTCTGTCTGTTTTTAAGACGTCACCAAAGACGTGAGAGCGCTACCTAAATTGATTGTATTAATACCGACAAGCCGGTGTACGGAAGGTGCCCTAAAGCTATACAATTTACATCAAAGTAGTCAAGGGCTAATAATAAAAGATGTTCAGCATGAATGAACATGGCTAACAATAACGATGTATATATACTCATTCATGTTCAGCAGATGCTAAAATGCACGGTCAATTAATCTCCAACATACGTGCATGTACGCTAGTTCTCTTGAGTGATTTGTTAATAATTCTTATTCCCACTCATTTCGATGAATTCTCGTATCCAATACTCGAGCCAACAATACATATTCTATTCGATAATAATCACAAACATATAATACAAGGAATATAATAATCCCCTTAAATAAACAGGAACCGAACAAACGAAAGGCATAAATTCTGTCTGCCGCATGCATGTGCGCATGCCGTAATAACGTAACTAAAAGAAAAGCGTTTTTACCAGCCTTTTTTTTTTTTGATTCCCCAGCCATGTTTATTGACTGGTGACTAACAACTTTCTGATGATGTCGTTTTCGTTTGCAATCGCATGATGCTGCAGGGCTGTTCATGGCGCAGCAGGAGAAGGTGCTGGCGTGCGGGCCCAGCTTCGCGGCGCTGGGCCTCGTCCTCAAGTTCGCGCTCGGCCCGGCCGCCATGGCCATCGGCTCCATCGCCGTCGGCCTCCGCGGCGACGTCCTCCGCGTCGCCATCATACAGGTCTCGTAAGCTTTCCTACCCTTTATGTACGTACGCATGCTATAGTCTCAGCTTTTACCACCCGCTTTTGACCAAAGTCTTGTAGCTTTCTTTACTTTTTATGACAAAACGTACGTCGCTTGACGACGATCCCAACATAGCACGCACGAGTGACCGATGCATGCACATAGCACGACGGCCATACTTTTGGGGATATATATTTCATTCTACTTTATATTGGGGGGAAAACGATTTTGCCGCATGGTCATCAACTATGATTGCATTTCACCGGCATTACATCTCATCCGCAGAAAAAATATTATCACACCAGCCGCCCGAACGATTATTGTTTCAAGAAGAGTGAAGACTGAGAGTCACGGACTCACGGTCACTGCAAGACTGAAGAATAATACAGTTCTGTTCGGATCTTTCAGCTCCCAATAGTTAGCTAGCTAATAGCTCATGGCTAATACTAGTATTAGATTAGATATGGCAATACAACTAGTGGGATAGTTATCGATCGAGAATTCGGCTATGGATCCAAAGTTCCAAACAGAGCCAGGCTGCCTCAAGCATATAGGGTGGTGACAGTGTCATGGGAGAAATGGAGGATCTCTATGTGAAAACCCACACAGGAATTCACTACGAGAGATAGATTTGAGTCCATATATACCAGCATCAGGACAGCACCCGCACCACTAATTCCACCCACTTTGAGCTTTATTATCACAAATATTGGTTGCCTACACAGCCATAAACATGAACATGTATATTTATAGTTTAAAAACTAAGCATGACCAAAGGCGCAATAGGGGATCAATTAGTCCCAATGTACGTGCAAGTGCACAATCCAGAAAATACTTGTTATCACTTTAATCAAGGTTATCCTGACCTTGGGCGTTTATGATTTCATATCATTCAGAACAGGGGTCAAACCATAAACCATATGCATGGATCCTATTCCAGGAACATAGAACACACAGACCGGTACTGCTGTGTCGTCGCTTTCAGGGTAGTATTTTCTCGACAAACTTATGTAAGAGGGAACATAATTGAAATCCATCTCAAATTTTAAAATGTGTACACAAAGCAAACAGAGCTTTGTTTTTTTTTTTTAGAAAAAAAAATGCAGCATGGGCGTCATACCTCGTAAAGCATCTGTTTTTGGCATGTTCTAGAGCCTGACCCCACAAATTCAGTCATCTGCCAAGCAAAATGCCATGTCAAAAGCATCAACCTGGGAAGTCATCACCAACCACTCATCTGATGCATAATGCAGAATGATGAATCAAGCTATATAATGTCAGCAAACACCATCACCAATATTATAAGAGAAACATGCAAAGTCCGATGACATAATTCTGCTGAAGGTTTTAAAAGCCAGTAGTTGCTGTTGTGGACCTTGCACTTGGAAGTGCACCAGGGCAGACCTACTCATCGTGTCAGCTAATGCGCATTTTGCTGGAGATGAACTAACCTTGATCAAAATATATGGTTTGCTTTCTGGGGTAAGCAATTTTTTTTATAACGTGATTAAATAACAGAAGAGTTCTGTTTCCTGTCTGACTGATGTCTCTGTCATAACACCCCATTTAGACACTTCTATCCCTAAATACATTATGACAGAAGGATGTAAAAGTGGTATCAGTTCTGCTCGGGGAGATAGGAGCTTCTGGATGTTTGATGATAAACATTATTTCCGCTAGTCATACTGGAGGTAACTAGGGAGCCTTTCGTCAGAAATGGCCACAGAACATGTATGAACTTCTAGACAGACTAGATGCATTAAAAGAGGTGTGAATTGCTCTTCCATGGTGCTGTGCTGGGGGCTGTTGCCCCACAGTTTCCTTTCAAAAAGAAAGTTTATCAGCTGGTACCTGGCGCTAGGTGGCTAGGGTTGTGTGGGCCTGATTTCAGGCATATCGAGATAGCATATGCCCCTTCCAGAGTCACTTTTTCCCTAGTCTAAGCCTTCTTAATTAATATATAATTCGCAGCTCTTCTGCACAATTAGTTGAAGGCATATCGAGATCACATGTGTACTATGTTAATCTCTTTGGATTTTATGGAACTTGTGCACAAGCTAACATTTGTACAAATATTTTGCAGGCCGCGCTACCTCAATCCATCACATCATTTATATTTGCAAAAGAATATGGGTTGCACGCTGATGTTCTTAGTACTGCGTAAGTATTTTGGTCTGGCTATAGAGTGGTAGTAGTAGTTCAAGGTGTGCTCCTGCAATTTCTCAGTGTTAACCATATCGTTGCTCAATTTTGCAGGGTTATTTTTGGGATGCTTGTCTCCTTGCCGTTGCTAGTTGGATTTTATATTGTTTTAGAGCTAATTAGGTAGATGAGGGGGCATAGCCTTTGATATGTGACTTCCCTTGAAGCTGCTCAAACAATCATACTAACAAGTGCTATGAAATGCCTCCTGCTTTCATTCCTCATTGAAAAAAAAATACAAGGGGATTTATTGAGTATACTATCCAACATGTTTTAACATATATTATGTAAGAAGCATGCTTATTTCATTCTCTTATTCAAATGAATGTGTGACGGACAGATTTGATTCCTAATTGGTATTACCGAGCCAGCCTACGCAGTAAAAATAGATATATATTTTTTTAAAAAAATCATATGAATATATTTCAAGTCGCCTCACGCTCACTATATACAAGCCAGCCAAAGGTTGCTCATATGGAAATGTATAAAAGGACAAAACTAAGAGACAAGATTAGAAAAGACTCCAACAGCATTACCTCAGTATACGTTTGATTATATTGCCTAATTCTTCACCACGGTCCTCTTGCACATGGTGCCCTGCCTGCATAAGTCATTGCACAAAATAAATGAAAATATAATATGAAATGAGGAAAAAGGAAGAAATAAATCTGGAAATGTGTCCTTATGCATGTAACATGAACCACACTATCCCATGCACAAACAGTCATGAAAATGATTAAACTTGGCAATAACTGGTTTTCATGACAAACCATAGGCAGCTCTACAATCTTCTGGTTTAGGCCTCCAAAAAAATCTTCCACCCCATCATAGCTGAGCCAACGATCTCTCATGCCCCAGCATACTGTTGTCTTTGTTTTCCACGAATTACTTCTTAATATGCTTCTCATGGATTCAATGTAAGCCTTAAAAACATCTAATTTAGAACACTGAATTAAACACAGTAAACACAAAGAGATGGATGAGGGAAAACACCTTAAGCTCCTTTTTCATAGCTTTGCTTATTGCATTAAGTGCAAACCCAGAGGAACCAGAGACAAGGTATGGCCTTCTATACACCATAGCATCTTCTTCCTTCATCAAGTATGGACCACAGCTAGTCAATATTTTATCACTAGCTCTGAGAGGATCCTGAAAGAATTCAAGTGAAGAGTTACATCTGGACGCAAAACCAAAACAGTTATAGGGTTAAAATTCAGTTGAAATTAATGCCTGCTGACCTGAGAAAATATCTCACCCAACAAGAAGTTGCTGAATGAAGCCAAGGTGGACGGAAGATTCACATGTTTATCAGTTATCTGGAATATAAAAATAATTTAAGATCAGTGTACAATGATGAAGTTTTGAAGGCAGAGATGTATTTATAACCATAATGTCCCAGCAAAAGCTATGCACGAATTCAAAAAGGACCTACCGGTGGATTCACTAGTACAAGATCATTCAATTTGGCTTGATGTTCACTAGCATATTTGACTGCAATCGGAGCAAAGTAGCCCTGCAAAATTTACACACTGATGCAACAAGATCAAAGAGATGGATTCATAAAGACTGCTACAATGAAAAGAACCTGAACAACAATAGAGAGCTTATCAGGAGCAACAGCATTGACTAGAGATTCCAAGGATGAGGCATACTCTGAAACATAGGAGTTCACATTATTATGTCGCTCAGAATGCATTGTTTGGGCGAAACAGAATAATCAGTATGTGTCGACCATTTTACCATCAAGAGTATAGTCAAAACCATATTTTGGTTGAGGCTTATCAGAAAATCCAAACCCTGCAGACACAAACTTCTTTGCTTTCAAATTAGATAAATATCATTCTGCAGCCAATCCCAATTCCAGGAAAAGAGTAGCAAAATTAGACAAAATGGTTGACTTTGAAAATGAGAAAGTAAAATAAAATGCTGGCTAGTGTTCTTTAGTTTTGGTGCCACACATGATACTTGGTACAAGTGGCGACTTTCTGTGTCGGCATATGTACTCATCATGCATAACTGTCAATACTCCAAAACATTTTGTGCCAGCTACAACACTAATATATGCAGGACTTTTGTTTCCCTAACAACAGACTACTTCGCATCAGAAGCTTTTTTAAATAATGAAACAGCAGAGATGTGTGCAAGTGCTCACCGAGCCAATCAAAAGCAATGGCATGATATTTGTCTGACAGTACAGGCATCACATTGCGGTAAGAGTATGCCTGTAATGAAGTGTGGTAGAAATCGTTTAAAAAAAAAAAGTGTGGTAGCAACAGCTATCATGAAACCATAAATATCAGGACATTATCAGTGTTACTTAAAAGTGCCACTTTGATTATTGACGCAACAATGTGCTTATTCTGACAGTAGTCAATCTTCAATAGGGCACATGAAACTGAGGTGAAGACTAGTTTTAGTGGATAGCTGTGCCACTACCTTTGCTGCTTCTTTTAGAGTTGATAGTGGTTTGATCACAAATTGTTTGTATGTAATTGCTTAATTGTGAATTCTGTTTGTTCCCTGTGAACCAGTTTTGCAGGGATCGTGTTGGTTTTGGTAAGCGCTGGCTTACTAAGACTATTTGCTGCAAGTCTTCTTTCCTCTTGATGAAAAACGTGCTTAGGCACAGCCGCGGAAAAAAAAAAGGTAAAGACATATCTTGTCCTTTCCGTCTACCAGTTTGCTATGCGAGAAAACTGGAAGCAATAAGTAGATAAAAGCCCACCTGGGATGGCAAGCCGTGAATTAAAAGCACTTTAGGATTAGAAGAGCTCCCAGCCTCCACACAGAACCATCTGCATCACAATGAGAACACAAAAGAGAGCTGTCTCCTGTAATGTATCAACACACTTCTCAAGAAAGTATACGCCTGGCATGAAAGTAAATGATCGAATGCAATACACATTTTTGTACTTGACACCCTGCAAACCACTTACTCAATTCACCTGAAAACGTCATCTGAAGATTGAGATCCTGATCCCATCGTCAGGCCAAAGAATGGATCTTTTGCCTTCCCTTTGTCGCCGTATACTTGGTAAGCGTTTACCTGCATTGCAGTTTAATGCCGTCAGATCAGAATTGGACGTTCCCCGCACATGCGCAAACAAATGTGTGCACACTACAGAAGAATATGCGCCCATTTTTCAGAGCATTCGCCAGTTGCAAAACTAGGAAAAGCAAAAGGTCTCACTCAAAAAAAAAAAACAGAAAGTTTCACTCAAAAAAAAAGGAAAAGCAGAAAGCAGTACCGTACCATTTTGCCTTGAGCGAACCACTCGTCTGACTTACTTGGTCCCTCCCCGTACTTCCCTGTAACAATCAACACAAAATACAAGAAAAATATAACAACAGCAATCGATTCGAATCGAACCCGGGTGATAAAGCCCAGAATTCCCCAAATCCCAGACTCACCTCCACTGAACGAGAAGCCATCCCCAATGGACTCCTCCGCATCGATCAAGTAATAATCCTACACAATACAGAATACACAATCAAACTAAACCACATACACAAATGCGGCAATGAAACATTATGGCCCGTATCAGCGTCGCCGGTACGGTTGTGGACAGCACAAAACCTCGTCCTTGGGGAGCGCGGCGCGGCGCCAAGAGGTGAGCCTCCTTGGCCGGGTGCGGCAGGGAAGGGTGGCGCGGAAGCGCGGCGCGGTTATGGCGGGGCCAACTGCGGCGAGCTGCGGCCCCATTGGAGGTGCGTGATGCTGCCATGAGGGACCCGATTCCAGCGGTGTTTTGGAGGGAGGAGCCGAGGAGTCGAAAAGTAGATAGGGTTTGGTTGGTTCACGCGCCTCCCGCCACAGTTTTCTTTGTGGGCCGTCTGTTAGTGGCTCACTGGCTCCAGCCCAGTTTTCTTTGTGGGCCATCTGCTTGTGGCGAACGGGACAAGCTTACAAAGTGCAGCCCGACAAGTAAAGCTACTGTACTACGTACTCTCAGAGTGCCAGTAAACAAGTTATTTTACATAAAATATTTTATAGCATATTAAATCCTTCATAAGTAAATTTATTTGAACTTGTAAACTTGAAAAGATTTTTCTGAAAAATTGGGGTTATTGGAACCTTAGTACAATCTTGCAAACTATAATTTGGGATGGAAGTAACTTATGGAACATTCGAACCTGAAAACTATTGCAACTTCTAAGCATACAGTCAAATAACTAGATATCAAGGGAAACATTCGAACCTGGAACTCTTTCAACGATATTAATCATAAACATGAAAAACTCTTGCAAGCATTTTCTATAAAACATGAAAGTCTAGCATGCATTAGATCAGAAATTTCTATTGCCAGAACCTTATGGTGAACCTTATATGAAAAAAATCTCAGGCTTCAACTTAATAGAAAACCAGAAGAAAAACAAACCAAACCGAGCACAAAGATTTAAGTTTAAACATTCACTTATTAATGATTAAGCATACTGCTGCACCAACAAGTTCATGGTAAAACACTTGACACAACCCGTCCATGAAATACTCGATTACAAGACACAAAACACAGATAATTCACATAGGACACCCCCCATGGCAGAGACCACGGGCACCAAGACGACGCAGGTACACAGCACCAGCTTCACCGACCAGTGGCTTACTGACCACCGCGGAGACGAAGCACCAGGTGGAGGGTGCTCTCCTTCTGGATATTGTAGTCAGCGAGGGTGCGACCATCCTCCAGCTGCTTGCCAGCAAAGATAAGCCTCTGCTGGTCCGGGGGGATGCCCTCCTTGTCCTGGATCTTGGCCTTGACATTGTCAATGGTGTCTGAGGACTCCACCTCAAGGGTGATAGTCTTGCCGGTGAGCGTCTTGACGAAGATCTGCATGCCTCCCCTGAGGCGGAGCACCAGGTGGAGGGTGCTCTCCTTCTGGATATTGTAGTCAGCAAGAGTGCGTCCGTCCTCGAGCTGCTTGCCAGCAAAGATGAGCCTCTGCTGGTCCGGGGGGATGCCCTCCTTGTCCTGGATCTTGGCTTTGACATTGTCAATGGTGTCGGAAGACTCAACCTCAAGGGTGATGGTCTTGCCAGTGAGGGTCTTAACAAAGATCTGCATCTGTAAAGAAGAATAAACAAGCAACAGGATAAGTATACAGGAGTAGACTCTGGAGAAGAAGCAGTCAGCAACAAGAAACAGATATGTATGCTAATCATATAGGTACTACAGAACCAGCAAATAACAGCAGCATATCACCAATCAGCAAATCAAAATAAGTATACATGAGCACGGAGTGGATAGTAGCAGTATATATCTTAATTTATCTAGCCATGCATATCAAACGAATCACCAAGATAATAACACTCATGTAAATCAAAATAAGTAACAGCATAAATGGGCATGAAGTGTATAGTAAGAACGAACAGTAGCAGTATATCTAGCCATGCATATCAAATGAATCACTATGATAATAACGCTCATGTAAAATCTACAGCCTGAACAAGTAACAGCAGCACATATCATTGACTATTGAAGCATATCTTAGTCCATCAACCTTAACTATGGACATACTTGATGATATGCAGGTACAAATCATAATGAGACCAGCAGCTACTTGAGAGGAACTATCCTACCCTAATCTAAAGCTACTCAGCCTGACTTAGGACAAAGTCAATCAGACGAATCATGCGCACAAACCTATCTAGGACCATAGAACCAGGTACAAATCAATAAGACCAGCAGCTATTTGAGAAGAGCTATTCGACCCTAATCTTCTCAACCTGACTTAGGACAAAGTCAATCAGACAAATCACGCGTACAAACTTATCTAACCTAGGAACCGCTTAGAACCAGCAAACTCGCAATCTAGATTAGAAGCAAGAAACTCGACAATAAAAGAGGGGGAGGAGGGCAGAATAGCCGTACCTTGAAGCGGGCGATGGATTGATGAGGCTCACGAGAAGAGGATCGACGGATTGGGGCTGGGTGCTCCTTGCTCCGAACAACACGAGACGAGATGAGATTGGGGAAAGAGGCGAGGAGGGGGTGGCTATTTATGTTGGTGGAGGAGGAGGAGGAATCACCGTGCCTTGTTGGGCCCGTGGGCCGTGGCGGTTCCGTTCCGTTCGAGAGAGAAGTCCGCCTCGTCTCCGCCACGCAATTTCCAGCCACGAAGCCGCCAGCGCAAGAGTCCAACGCGAACGCGGAACGGAAGGGCGAGCTGACCGTAGAGACGGACGGAGGAGCGGAGCTCTCGAGATCGAGAAGGAATCAGTGACGGGGAGAACACGGAGACGTCGGACCGACCGTCTGTTTCGGCCTGCTGGTTCTCTGGTTGGTTGCCGTTAGACTCGACGCCGTTAGATACTGTAGGACCTGTCGGTCCTCAGGGACCGACAGGCCTTCACGAATTTTATCACAGAATAATAATTCCATCGGCTGAAGAATTCCACAAGTGCTGGTTCTGGAAGTTTTTAGTCAGAAAAAAAGGTAAAATGCTAAATAATAGAACTAATTACATGATTCATTTTCTTGTACAGACTGACTAGAACTAGGCATGCTGGGTGTAGATGACAATCGCTTACTTACAAGATGAAATCCTAAAATGCTAGACTCCCAACAAGTATTGTTTACAGGTTCAGTTTATAAAGGCAACAACTGAGCATATGTAGGTTCAGTTCCTCCATTGATATTCAGTTTGCAAAGGCAACAAATCAGCATAAGGAACCAAGTACTAATCACAAGAAATATTTTTTCTTGTACACGTATCACCATTTATCCCCAAATCTCTGAAAGTTCTTGTACCACTCTAGCTAGTAACTAATTACCACTGAAATTCTCCTGAACTCAAAGCACACTATACTACCAGGGTTCTAGTAGCCCTGACTTTGTTTGAATCCTGCATCTCTAGTAATAGCAGTAACGCAGTTTCTATTGTGTTCTGCTCCAGCTCCGGAGACCTTGGAAGCAACCCGGCCAGTCTTCAATTCTCTGAAGCGGCGATGTGTAAGGGTATATTGAGATCTGAACAACGTAATGACAGGAATTTCAAGATAAACATTCAAACTCCAGCATATATCCGAAAGTTTTACCGTGTTTTGAATAGATCCAATAAAATCAGCTACCTGTTGCCAAATCCATGGCACCAAATCTCCACTGAACACACACTAAAGGTATAGCTAGGATGATTGGATGACTACATCTAATTTTAATAAGAGAAAATATCTCAAGAGTGGTGAGATACATATACCCAACATCAAACATGAACAATGCAGTTTAATGACTCCATAATGTTTTCGCGCTGGGCATAGGAACATAATGTTCCTCAAATGCAACAGCATTCTGTCAGAATTAGCAGTATAGCTATTAACACATCTACTGTCTACTTAGAATTACAAAAACCAATGCTAGGCTTTTGCAGATGCGTAGATTGGCACATTGGCTGGGGTTTTGCAGTTTCATGACTTCATCTGTGCCTGGCATCCTGGCCCTGTTCGTGACTTCGTGTCCATGGCTCGCATCTCCAAAGACTGTGCAGCGATCGACCTTCTGTACGTGATTGCTCTTCTACATGGATGCATATCATACGCGTAATGTCCTCAGCCTCTTGGCCAGCACCTATGCATCATCTTGGCTAGCACCTCTGCATCATCTTGCACCTCATCCACGTGTAGTGTTCTCATCCTATTGGTCAGCATCTCTGCGTCCGCCGGCGGGCAGCTGATCTCTCGGACACGGCGGCCGCGCTTCTGGCGCCTCCGGTGCGTGATCACCGCGTCGACGTCCAGCCCCCCTCTCATCTCCTCCAAATCCGTGCGCACCGTGACGATCCCGTCGGCCTTGGGGCTCCGGCCAAAGCCGCTGGCTCTCACCATCTCAAGCAGCGTGGTCTCCCGCGAGATCGCCTCCGCCAGGAGCGATCCGATCGTCCGCAGCACCCTGAGAAGTCCCTCGGACGACGCGTCCGGCCGGGCGTCCACGAACTTCCATCGGACTTTCCGGTCCCCGGCGCCGACGACGCCGGCCTGCAGGTGGACCGCCGCCGGCGACACGCTGACACTCGCGCCGCGGGAGGGACCGCGACCGGGGTGATTATTCTTGACCTGCTCGACGCACGTGCGTCCGCCGACTGCGAGGGGGCTGCTGTAGGGCAGGCGGATGCGGCAGTGCGTGGAGCTGGCGTCGACGTGGACGAGAGGCGAGTATGGGTCGGCGGGGTCGACGGGCGCGCTGACCTCGACGACGCTCTGGCTGCCCTCGGGCGGCGCGATCTCGAGCAGCGCCGTGTACGCGTAGTCGATGATGTTGAGAGCCGCCCTGTCCAGAACCTCCGATGGGCAGTGGCCGGCGAGCAGCTGCAGCACACGTGAAGCACTCCGGCGGCGATTGGAAGTAGGCGGCGGCGGCGGCGGTCGTCTTGGTTGCTTGGTCGCACCTTTCTCGGCGACGGCGACGGCGGCGGCGGGGAAAAGGGTGATGGAGAAGGAATCTGGTCGAGGCATGGTGAAGGACTAGCTTGGCATGAAGATCATTGACGCATGGAGTTGAACGTGCGACGGCATATAGTCCGGTGGTCGGTGCGGTTAGCGACCGGTTGGCATCCGATCCAGACTCCCCTAAACCACACGAGTTGGACTCTCTACCGACTCTAGGAGACTCGGAGTCGTTGCGACAGTTATTTTCACAAGACTTCCGGATTCCGGACTCAAGACGTGATCATGTACCAAGGTCGGTGCTGAGATTTTTTTTTTTGAACTCGGACTATGATCTAAGCAGTAGAAAAAGATTACAAAATTAAATTAGTCTTTTTTATGTTATAATAAGGTATTCCTCTCAATCCACATCCACCTCAACACATGTGAATTAATCGAGGTGAATACAACAACATCCCAACAAGACCTTAAAGGTTAAAGAAAACACAATGATTACAGATTTGTTGCACTTTATGAATATGCGAAATATGTATTAGAGACTGCATAAGTCTTTGGTCAATTGCTATGGAAACTTGAGACATCCATAGTGCATATAAATCTGTACTTATACATTAAAAATTGAAATGTGAACTCAAACTAGAAAAAGAATCACACAAAAATGATAATGAAATTATATATGAATTTTATCTTCTAGTGTACATGCACCTCAAATTTAATTATCATCTTTTTCACAAGCTAGTTTGCAGCTCAACCACGCAACACTGCCCAAAATCCGGAATTGCATTCGGCAGAGGATATTCGGTAGTGATGGGACATCCTATCACTGCTGCTTTTCTAACCTTACAGTGATAGTAAACAATCACTTATGGTTCAAAACATAAACTGGCAATGGTGCAAATGTCTTTTTTTCACGACCGGAACTTCACCCATTTTTCATTAAAAGAAGAATAAAGGTTTACACAAACAAACACCAACTGTTGACAGCGGCAAGGCGCCAGCATCAACAGATCGCACACACAAGCACCTAATCTACTGGATTCTTATACGCAATGGTGCAAGTGTCACTGTCGGACCATGCTCTGAACTAGCAATGATAATCATGATATCACTGCTAGTCAGTTCCACATCCAACAATGAATTGTTGAATGTTATTGTTAGCTCAATACCACACCAGACAATTATTATTGTTATTATAACAATGAAGACAATTATAACGCACTATACAGTTCTCATTGCTACGATTTCTCACGAGATTCGAATATGAATACATCATGCATGCTGAAAAATGTATTCACCATATACTCACCAAGAATTTAATTTTTAAAGAAAAGTTATATCAAATTTCTTTTAAAGAAAAGTTATAGAACACAGGCAAGAGACAGAAGAAAGAAATAATCTGTACATCATATATAGAGCCCTCTGAACCTGTAAAACTAATGCGGTGTATGTATGATCTCTGCTGCCATCTTCTAGACAAGGTCAACCTGACAGCTACTAACTACTGTACTTCCCTGCCTGCCTCGTCCCGTCCAACGATCAGCCGGTGGTCGCCGCCGATTTCGGGTAAGGGTCCGTCCAGCACCCGTCCTCCGCCACGGCCTTCTTCCACCTCCTGTTGAACACCTGCAGCTCGGTGTAGGACCGCTGCCTCACCCCTAACCGGTCGGTCCCCAATGCCGACACCGTCGCCTTGCCGCCGTCGCCGAGCGAGGGGATGCCCCGATGGAACACGTACTGGCTGTCGACGACACCGACGTTGCGGCTCCGGTCGCCCTGCGCGCAGTAGCCGAGCTTGTAGTCCATGCCCCAGGCGTAGACGAGGTCGTTCTGGATCATGTGCCACGCGCACCGCCACGCCGCTCGCGAGAACACGGGCACCATCATCTCCACCCACCCCGTGCACGGCGGGCCCGTGCTGTTGCCGTAGCACCTGCCGTGCCCGCTCGTCTTGTAGTACCGCCGGTGCACGTCGCCGCGCCGCGCGCGCGCTGTGAGCCGGTGGTGGATCTGCGACCGCCAGTCCAGCGCCGGCTGCGAGATCTCCAGCCCTTCCTTCCTCACGACCCGCAGGTACCTGAGCGGGTCGAAGCTGTCCACCTCGATGTCCTCGTCCCAGAGGAAGACGTAGTCGTACTCCGCCACCAGGTCCGGGTGCAGGAACCTCTTGGCGAACCACCACTTGGTCTGGTCGCGCACGGCGACGTGGATCGCGCGGCCTGACCACTCGAGGTCTCGCCACCCGTCCACCTCGCCGTCGTAGTGGAACAGCATCACGGTGAACCTGGCCTCTGGGAACTGCACGACACGAGTGCAACAAGATACAGCACGGCCATCACTGACAAGTCAGCTAGTCTATGTGTCACGAAGACGTGCAGGCACGTTGCTACTATCTGACCTGACGAGCATAAAAAACTTAACAATGGAGGGTGCTGGTACCTTGGAGACGAGCTTGTCGACGACCGCCTTCTGCTTGATGCCGACGGGGATGGCGAGGAGGCTTTTCGACTGCCTGCCTTTGCCGGCCTTCTTCCGTTCAGGGTTGCCACCTAGCGACTCCATCTCGAAGTTGGACTTGTCCTGCACGATGCCCCTCGGCAAGGGCTCGCTGCCTGGAGGTCGACATTTATTCTGAAGAAGAGTTTTCAGCACAAGGAAATTTTCAGTAATTGCTGTTGTAAAACTCTCATCAGCTGTCAATTTCTCATGGACAACATAGCAACCTCACAGATGTCGGGTTCCTCTGTTGGTTCAGAGTGCAGCTCGGTTGTCGCTGGAGGCCTTATCACCTCTGCTGCAATCACTCCTTTTGGTTGCAACTGCAATATGGACAGACTCTGCAGAAACAAGTTGTGTGCAGGAACGAATGAACTTTCAGAATTCAGAGACCACACCAGCTCAAGACATTCAATCCAAGAAAGCATTGCCTAGCTGTCACAAGTCACAACGCACCTCCTTATGATCGAGCGTGACAATTGCGCCGGCGACGAATATCAGCACGAAGAAGAAGACCAGCGCCGCCGGAGGCGCGACGCTGAAGAACCGCTTCTGCCACGCATCGTTGGAGATGGGACCCTGCGTCGGGCCGTCAGAAGGAACAATGAGCGAGGACATCATACGTGTGGTTGCAATGGCATGGCGTCAAGATTCAACATGTCTGAACTCTGAATTCTCAACTGCTAAAACTAGACTAGACTTGACCAGAAAGCAAGTACTTCTGGACTTTGGTGGAGGAAATCTGTTTAGGGAGGAGAAGGAGAAGCCCAAGTCTATTCCAGGGAAAGAAAACCCAGTCCTGGAAGGTAAGCTATGCTAAAACTGGCCCTGAAATCTACTGCAACTGAAAGTGTGACCTCTACGCAAAGAAACTCGCTATGGTTAAAAGATCAGCAACCCCAGCATGCTGCACGAGCTGTATTCAGAGACCAGGGGCAAAGCATCCGAAAAAACACTGCGCGCCCTGACTCAATTTTCAAAGAAAATTTTGTTCCATAGGCCTCATCTGCCCAAAAAAAAAAAAATCAATGTGTAGAAACAAACTCTGTCAGGTTGTGCCAGGAAAACTTTTTCAAACCTTTGGAACAATAGGGAAGTCACTTGTAAAGGAAGGCAATTAGTTCTCCAACTGCACTCGAGCTAACTGATAAAGCACGTGTAACTGTCAACGATGATTTTGTGCCCAAAAAAAGGATAGAATTATGAAATGGAAGTGGTAAAATTGCAAGGGATCACCGCGCGGTGAAAAACGGCGATTGCAAATACGAGGAAGCAACCACAGAATTCAAACCCGAACATAAGGCATCCCATATGCAGGAATATCAGGGCTAACTGAATTCCCAGTTACTAGTCGAATTAAATCAGGAAACTGGTTTCTGTTTCATTGAACTTCCACCTCCAAAAGGCAGCAAGTACCAGAACATTTTTATGGCGACGTTGAAGAACTTCTCTTAATACCTACCAAATTTGTCAACGGAGGAAAAACACATGGAGAATTTCAATTCAGGTACAGCTCGGCTTATAAACACCAAGAGGCGATGGAAGCGCAATTTAATTTTCTCCAGGGATGTAAAAAAACATCGTTCTTTGAACGGAATTCAGTGATCAACAGTTATGGAACAAACATGCTGAAGAAACGAATCGAATAAATTTCAGCCGACTAGTCAGTATTAAAACGCAATAGGACAGTGGATTCTAGCAACAAATTCTTAATAGAAAGTAGAAAACTAACACGTGCTCAGAAACCTTGCAGAATTCCGATTATCGTGCTCCGGAACTGAACGAACTGAAAGAAGCGAGAAACCAGCAGCGAAAACGGCACAGCGGAGAAAACTGAGGGGAGGCCGTTAATACTTCTTCGTATTCCAAAAAATATCATTCCTCGATCCAAATCCTATCGATTAGTCTATAAGAGAAAGCTGGAACGCTGGAGAAATGGTATGGAAGATTTGGCGAGGAAAAGATGAACAGAGGAGAACAAGGAATCGCCGTACCATCGCGGGAGGATCACGAATCCGTTGGGAAGTCGCTGCCGCTGATGATGATCATTTGCGGCCTGGAGCAAGCAATCCAAGACTGCGCCGCAATCGGAATTCTGAGATGCGAGGAAGAAGCCAGAATTGGAAATGAAGAGGCAGAGGAAGAGGAGTTGGAGAGCATAGCTCTAGCCCCTCTCGTCGGCTTTCGGTTTCATTTCATACTAGTGCCTTTTCCCATTAGACCCCTGATGCTTGGTATATTTCCTAGAATGACCATTTCTTGGCTCTAAGCCTATTTACGATGGAGAAGAGACTAAAGATATGGATCGAGTCGCTAAAATGACATAGATAATATATTAGTGATAACATGAGATTGTGGAAATTAATAGAGATGAGCACATGTTTACTAATGCTATACTAATGATAAACATGCTTTTGTCATCTTTTTTGTTTTTTTATTATACCATTTTGAACATCACCTTCATTACTATAATATTAAAATCAAATAGTTGGTACTAAACTATTTGCTCTATTTTAATCACTTTTCAACCAAGAAATGTACTCTGCAAATTTTGTGTAGTCTTCTTTTTATCTTCTTCCTTTATGTTTTTGTGCTTCCCTCGTCGATAATTTTAACCAACTATGTATTTATGGAATTTTCCAACTTCTGGTTCTTCTTGGATTAACCAAAGTTGCTAGCTAATCTAAAACATGTGGCCTTGGGTTATACTTCAATGTATAGTCCATTATACGACCTTATAGAAAGTTATTAATGGTTTCTTCTGGCTATTTTAGCTTTAAAAATACTTTTACGAGCTTTTATCTGACACTAACAAGAAATATATATATATTTTCACGAATATGCATGAGTGTGCATATGTTTGTATTAGAAGAACAGAGTATTATGTTACAAGAGTCCGTTCCAGGCTAAGCATGTTATTTAGTCAAGAGGGGTCAAATCTAGGGGGAATTGCACGGGTCCTAGTTTTGTCAACTATTCCGGTCCTTCATCTGTACTGGTTTTACTTTGTTTCTTTGGGCTGAACGTTGTACTGAACTTGTTTAATCGAGGCTGGCGAGACCTGTATTTTTCGTTCACAAAGTCATGTAAATTGCAGAATGGCATGATCATCGTATCCATGAATTCTGTGAAAAGCCAGGGGAAGGATTGCAAAAATATGATGCAATACCACTCGTGGAAGTCAAAAAGATGACACCAGGCTATATCCTACTCTACAGGCTGCAGCCAGCAGCCGAAGCCGAGGATCCGTGCGGCCGTGCCTCATCAGTTTTCTCCCACCAATATTTTTTTCTTATATAAACAGTAATAAAAATGTTTCATAAACAAACACTTTCTTACAGGTTAAAGGGATTAAATATATTCTGTGGGCTCTTAAGTGGACAAAAGGGCATATTTTGGGATCACACAAATTAATTTTTTATACTTATATTATAAGAAACTTGTCAACGAGGAATCATGAGAAGCATGCGCGTGTGATTTGATTGGTAGCGAAGGAGTATTAAGTTGAAGCCCACGCTTGTTCCTTCTCTCCCGTAACAAACGATTAGATCAAACAGTATTAGGTAGAGGCCCCTCAGGGACTCAATCACATGTTTTATTTTTAAAATTTTAGAAGAAAAAAAAAAGCACAAAGTTGTGATCTTTTTGAGTTGTACCTAGAACAAGTATCTTTTTTACATTAGCTAATTATGAAAGGTAGAATAGGTAAATTAAATGCATAGCCAGTCGGATCAGAAAGCTATCTCCACCATTGAGAATCTGAGATGGGGTCACTATGAACTCAGGATATGGAGAATGGAAAAATACCAAAAAGAACAAAAAAAAAAAAAAGAAGCTTTCACGTCTCCGTCGAAGACTAAAAAACTGCCTCGGGGCTCCACATCTCTTAGCCACCAACTTTATTTTCTGTGTGTTGGAATTTTGCTACGTATGACTACAACAGCAAACCTATGTATATTTGTTCTGTCCTGATCAGTCGCCGCTTCGAGAAATTATAAGACACAGGTCTACATCAGCAAAATGAATAATTGGCCATAATCAGGATCAAGCTATGAGAGAAGACAAAAAATAAAAGTGAGGAGAATTTTCAGGGATAGGAACATTCCTGCTGTGTCACAGATGGACAGCACAAAAGTCAGATCAGAGTAATTTTGCAAGCTTCCCTTTTAAAACAGACAGAATCATAGAAATCGAGTCAATGAAACCATAAAAAAGCTTATAGATAAATTGTTAATTAGATAGTAATGAACACTCCAGCTGAGAAATTAGTTACAGCAGGGACAGTGCCAGGATTTCCAGTCTGGATAGCCCTGAGGTAGCTCCATTTGGTAGGGTAGTAGCATGCATGCAGAAATGGTAGATCAGAAAGCCAGAAACGCGTCAGTTCCAGAATGACATGGTTCTGCAACTTCGGTTAGGAAGCCGTTCAGGAGAAGCACATAGCTAGCTGGGGGTTGAGGTACAAATGGTCAAATGCTGCTCAGTGGTCACGATGGCTCAACCAACAAGTGATGAAGGAAGCTGGCAGTTTTTTTTTTTTTTAAAAGACTCAGACCAATCCGGAAAAAAGTGTACCAATTGATAATTATAATTAAGAAGATGGCAGAGCAATCTCAATTTCCTAAGCTGCCAAAAATTTTGGTTATTTTTTTATACTAATCAGTTGCTCTATGGCCTTGTTATTGCACTCATGCTCCACAAAGTCCCAAGACCTTAAAATTTTTACAAACTCTGGGATGAGGTTCACCCAAACATGAGACTCGCTTGGGTCCCAACGCATATCTATTCGAGCTAGCTCGTGTGCTATTTTTCAGCTGTATTGAAAACCAAAAGAAAAAGAAAAAAAACTACCGATTTTTCATGATAAAGAAATTTTGCTTTATGTTTTGGACCTTCTCGGGTAGGCGCTTTGGTTTATTGAAAAAGGTCCAGAACGTAATAATTTCACCCGTTGAAGGGGCCCTAGAGTAGTAGTGTTGAGATCGGACCATTCCAACACGACGTGCTAGCGCCGGCACGTAGCCACATACCGATACCGTGCGCTTTGACTTGATACGCAGCCGAAGAAGACTTGGGCACCGGGGATATGATCCTATCCTACCGGCTCTTTATGAGTCGTCGATCCGATTTCGCAGCCAGAAACTGAAATGTTCCGAGTTCAGAGCCAACGCTGGAAGAACAAGTCCAGTCTTGTTTTTGTTTTTCTGTGTTGTTTTGTTTTCTTGAGGTTGTAGTATAAAAATATCCTGTCATCCTGCATACATTGCTAACCCTGGAGTTAATAGCATGACAGGGACGTAATGATCGATGTCCGTCAGCGTAATAATTTATAGTAGTTCATATGAAAAATAAAGCACTAACACCTTTTTTCGGGGAAAAAAAAAAGAATCGCCCTTTCCTGAATCCCAAAAGTAAACATCCTGTTTTTTTTTTTCTTTATCTTAGAAAAAAAACAGAGCAATCTAATAACACTGCCCAAACCACTCAAGAAGACACAAAGTGCTTCCTTTTTGTGGGAAATATAATAAATACATAAAGTGCTTGTGGTCGCTAGAAAATTGGCGCACTGGATGTCATTGGCGCCCGACTTGATTGCTGTGCACGGATTGGACAGGTCTTGCTGATTCTGAAGGAAGCCGAACACGCACTATCAATCCTGCACTGTACTACGAAACAGGCGTTACCCGGCGCTGACGCGAATGGGCCGGCGGAGAAATTAAAAGGCGACGGAGACGGATGGGTGCGTGCTCGCTCGGTGGCCGCGTGGGTGGCGTCAACGTCGGCATCATTTGTTTGGGCCACCCGCTTCCCTTATCCCAGCCCCCACCCCACCGAGACCGGGATGGCTTTTGGGCTGAACTGAACGCGACGGCGGCTGACGGGCACCCGCCGATGAAGATGTCCCGGTCCGGTGCTGTATTGTATTCTCTTGCTCGCTGCTTGCTCAGGCACGCCGGGATGGCTTTGGTCCGATCCAATGGGCGGCGTCACGGGGTACGACCGAGGCGAGGTGAGGTCCGTTCACCGGCTGACACGACGGTGTTGGGCTTGTTCGGTTGATTGATCCAGGAACGTTACATCCCAGTCTTCCCAGTTGCTCTGCCTGTCGGATGGAATGGATTGCTGCCCCGGCTTTGGTTTTGATCGACCCGTGGTTGGTGCTAGCAAACGGTGCCAAAGAATCCTCTCTCTTTCGCCGCGTTCGTTTGATATACCCGTGGTGCTAGCAAATAGGCATCCTTTAGAATACAAGAACTTTACAGAAATTAGGAATCCATCCTCTTTTTTTTTTTTAAAAAAAACACATAGAAACTAGAAACATATTTTGTATTCCAAAGGGACTGAAGGAGGACAAGACGAGTACCCCGCAATTTTGTGGGAATGTCGTAGCTACTTTACTAAAATAGTGGTGGTAATAAGATATAATTTTAATATATTAGATGCTAATAGTTAGCTAGCTGCTAGCTCATACCTAAAATTAACCGCTAATAGCCGGCACGGTATAACTAGTGAGATTGCTGAAAGTTAGTATACTATTAGATAGACTATAAGTTGGATCTATTTGGGTTCAATTAGCTAATTATCAGCAGCTAGTAACTATTAGCTCTACGGGTCTAAACAAGGCCTAATTATCGTTGTCACCATCCTCACATGTGACTCAGGAAAGTGTACTCATTGTCAGCTCTTGTTTGGAACAGGCATGGCTAATAAGAAAGGTATAATGGGCTGGATAGCCGAATACAATCTGTTTTCCGTAAGGAAACATGCCCCTTTCTCAGCCCACGAAAGTTGCTCTGGCGTCTGGCCTTGATAACTAAGCCCAACTAACATGCTCATGGGCCTCAAAGATACGGCTGAAACTTCAGAAAGTCGAGAGTCGAGACAGACCTTCCACGGCCTGCACACGCTGCGCTGGCATTACAAAGACTGCAAACAGCATTAAAAAAATACCACCTCACGGTCCACATTGCATTGCATCACATCACAATTCACATCCCAGACAGAAGGTTCAGACACCGCGTCGACCATAGTTAACAAACAAACACCATCATTCTGATGATGCTAGGATATACCTTACTGACGATCCAGCCTTGGTACGATGTCTTGAATGCAAAACCACTTGTTAATTCCCTGAAATACTCTATGCTAATGATAAGCCCCCTAATGCCCACGATTGGAATGAAAGGGTCAGGCGCCGCAGAACTTGTAGCAAAATGACTGCACTGGGCTACTCAGTCAATGGGAGGTACACCCGATGCTGCTGGCTTGGAGTAAGCTTCCTCCGGCAGGTAGGGCACTTCTTCTGGGCCTGAATGGCAGCCTTGATGCACTTCTGGCAGAAAATATGGCCACAGACGGTGGATGCCGCTTCCGTTAGCTCGTTCATGCAGATTGGGCAGCTGAACTTTGGATCCTTTGGGACCTCCTTCACAGGTTCAGGGGGGGCCTGCATCAACATTGGCATGGAGGTGATAATCATTTAAGTGGGCATTACAGAGTTGATGTTTACTGACCTTATATTGATCAAGGACACCAAAGGGTTCTTACCTTGAAGGCGTTGACTTCTGGTGTGTCCACTATGCTTATTACAGGACGGGCGTTGGTTGCTCTCGGAGGCTCGTGCCTACGGTTTATGCCCAGAGATAACAGTGTGTTCACATGCTCATCAAGAGCATCGCCTAGAAAGAATGCAACATCCACCCAGAAAGATAAGTGAGTCTCTTGGATTCCATTCCTACATGCTAGGCATACTTGAACAAAATTAAGAACAAAATTTTACAAGGAGATATTTAACACTTATTTAAAAGGAAATGCATCACTAAGGCTACAATTATATTACCTAAACACTTGTCGTGTGTGCAAATGATCAGGTAAACAACAATTAAAACTTACAGGGCATCCTAAACCAACTGAAACCAGGGAAAAACATAACATTGATATCCAACACTGCTAACACGACATAGACATGTGTGCACACAGCACATGCCCATGCTATTAACCTTCTAGTGGAACAACTCTCAAGACAGTATGCCCACTAGAGTTTCAATTTGAACCCTGTTTCAAAGGTGTCGCCTAGGCATACCTAGCACGCCTTGGGGAACAGTAGCACCTTGTTGCCTAGGCGTCCAGGCAGACCTACCACTCGCCCAGATGCCCAGTTGACTTTGAAACCATGATTTCAATTCAGCACACTGAAAGACATTGGTATCTCAGATATTACTGCTAGCTTGTTAACTAAACGATGTGGACGATACCAGCCATATCAATAAGGTTATGTTGTTACATGGGCAGCTAACAACTAGCCACAGTAAAAATAAACAAATAGCACTACATTGTGAAGCACTAACACACATATCACATAAATTTTTATGCTTAGCAACCTAAACTGTAAGAAACATGACCTACATTATGACGCTACCTTCTTTAAAGTGCAAGGAGAACATCACAACTACTAGAGAATGAAGAGCAGGACAGTCCAACAGAGCGCAACTATAAATTAATATGTGCGAGATGGAATAAGAATCATGAGTTTCCATTAAAAAAACAACTAGATTGCTGCATAAAAATGAATGGCTGAATGCAGTTTATAAAATTCATTCATGCAGAAGATAACATCAAACCTGCTGGTTCTCGGTTTGTTTCAGAATCATCGTCTATTATCACAACTGTCCTGGTTGACTGTTGTCTTGCCTGAGACACGAACACAAACAACCAGATAATCAGTCTTCCATCTTAAATGGTCATATAAGACCAAAATAAAATGCAAATCTACAGATAAGCACTAGAACAATGCACAGGTATCGAGGGAGTGATCTTGAAGAATAGATAACAACATCATCATCAATGTCTTCCACATCGATGGGGCAACTATGCACGCCAATGCGAGGCTCGGCAGTAGCCGGTGGCGTAGTGTTTGAAGCCTGGATGTGCTGCACAGGCATACTGCTTGAAGCCTCGCTGTGCGAGGCAGTCATGCTGTTGGAAGGTAGAGCGAGAAGAACATCACCAGCCCCTTCAGCAGGGGGGCAGTTGAGGTCCAAAAGCCGCGAATGCGACTTAGTCGTAGTCCGCCGCCTTTTCGGAATCCGCCTTCCAGCACCATGGGAGTTCATGGTGAGTAAAAGACACTGGCTGGAGCAAAGTCAATTATTCCAAAAATTGTATGTTAGAAAAACTTCAGCAATGATTACAAGCACAATCCCAACAGCTTCCAAACAGAATGAGGAAATAAACAATATTATTCTCGAGACTCCATGGTAAAATCGATCTTACATGATTTCATAACATAGAACAACATTCTTGAACAATAAAAACATGATTTACCCAACTTTTCTACAGGAATGGTATACAAAGCACTTATGGATACGCAACCGAGATAAACTACGCCTGACGAGATGCAAGAACTCTAGGAAGAACCATCCGCGTACCCTCCCCACAGGACCGACTCCAATCAACGAAACAGAATCCTCCAAATGCCTTCCTAAAGCCTCAGGTTCCGCTTCAACCAAAAGGGGCTAAAAAATCGCACCTTTCTACCCCTTTCCCCAATTCCCCAACCCCTAACCATCTGGGTCGACAGAGATCCCCGGAATTCCACCCCAAAACCTTGAGTTCCGCCCAGAAATCCTCCAAACCCACCCCACGCACCGCCCCACACGCCCCCTTCCAGTATCTATTCGCCGCCCACCTCCATCCAAGAACCCCAAAAAACAGAAAAAATTGCGAGAAATCCCAACGCATACAGGAGGATACAGGAACAACAAGCTGGGAATCGAAGAGTACCAGGAAGAATCGGGCTTGCCGTCGGTGTCGGAGGAGCGCCTAGGGTCTGTGGTTGGCTGGTTGCGAGCTGGAGTCTGTTCTTATTTTTTTTCGTCTGACCGCCGAGCATTTCGCCATTTATAACTAGGAAACCGGACGCGGGGCAGTAGCGTCAGGGATGGCTGGCACGCGGGGGCCCTGCGCCGTGTCCACCATGGTCCGTGCACTCGGTGCAGCCGAATGGGGCCCTCTTCGGTGTGAACGACGGGTTGGTCAGCGGCGACACACGGCGATGTCAGCGCCTACGCGCCAAACGGACGGGCCTTTCCGGGTGAGTGACATGTGGGTCCAGGATCCAATATGTCATTCGTGCCTGAATACTTGGAATAGGCTCGGCTCACAACTAATGGTTTTGTGTTGGAGAGGCTTGGCTCGTGACCGGTACTTGGTCTCTTGGTTTAGGGTTTCGAAGCCACAAAGCACACAAACTTTGGTAAAGAAAAGCTCTCCTACCAATGCGTGTGCCCTGAAAATATGATGTAAACGTCCAGGAAGAATTGAAAAAATGTTTCTTTCTATGCGTGTAGCCTGAAAATATGGTATACATGTTTGATTGATGACGTTCCCTTTTTCTGAGAAAAATTGATGACGTTACCCGGTTCCAGGGCGTTCGTTTCCAGAAATCAGTATCGAAACAGATACAGGCAAATGTTGTATACTCTTATGCCAATTTCAATGGGTATTTTATTGATATTTCATGCACATTGAACGGGAAGGGGAGAGAGTGAAAACGTTTCATCCTCACGACACGAGCATGCACTGTTTCCAACGTCTGGGTAACCGTGTGAAACTAGCATTGAGAGAGAAGTTTCAGCCGAGGGATCCGATGCTCCGTCCGACTACTGCGCCATGACCGGTTCCTTCCCGCGCATCCTTCTCGCCTGCGCCGCCACTCCTGCTTTCCCTTCGCGTACAACAGAGGTGGGCAGGTCGGGAGCTCAGGGCGGCGCCATGGATCCGTAAGAGCTCAAGGCGGCGCCCATCTGGTAGAGGAGAGAAAGGGCATAGGGGCAGGACCAAAGAAGCCTACACCCCTCATGACCGCGATTTGATTTTCCCGGAGTCTGTTTTGATCCCAAGCAATGATTTCTCGGGGATAGGTTCTCGCCAAGGTGAATTTCGTCTGTGCAAAATTTGGTTTCGATTCATGGTGGTTTGAGTCGGATTTTGTCAATTTTGTAGCCATGTTTTTCTGTTGGTCTAAGGGGTCAGTGTTCTGTTCGTTCTTGCAGTGTAGCTGCTGTTCTTCTCGCAGTCTAGCACTACCCAAGCCGGCAATCAGATGCAGTGCTCGCTCTCACGAGCAGCGCTCTCCCTCGGTCCCATGTGCTCAGTTTGAGCGGTTCTTTATGGTTTTGTCGAGCTGCTTGCGGTCCTGTTCTCCGTTCGCTTCCTCTTTCTCTCATTCTGTCTCTATCACGCGTGGTGCATCAGGTTTCAGTCGAAAGCCAACGGAAAGATTGGTGACCGTCGGGTTCAAGGCAGCGGCTGTTCTTGGATTAATTTCTGCAGATGGGTTGCTGCTACGGCAGTTCTTGTTCTTTTTCGCCAAGTGCAAAGCATGGACGTGAATTGATTTTTCATCTTGAGTTGTCCCTATCAATCTATAGGAAGTAATCATTTTATTTGAGTTACTACCGACGGTGGTTTCGGTGGTTTTGAAGAATGATGATTCATGTTCCGTATTTGTTGCCGTTCAGTGAGTGATTCACCTGCATGTATTTTAGATTGTTTCGAAATGGCTACACGAGTATATGGTGCATATGATCCCATCATTCTACGTCAGTTAAATGGTTTATTTAGCTTTGGAATTAGTGAAATAAAACACTCCACCCGCTCTAGCTGACGTGGCATTTTGAAAACCATGCAGTGAAACTGGGCATTGAGACTAGCCTTATGGTGCTCTTAGTCTATGTCGAAAGAAAGCTAATATTGCATATAGACTTTATTTTTTTACTTTGATTGCACAATGGTAACCAAGCTCTACCTCCTTTTTTTTAATGATCGTCATACTATACTTTTCATCACCAGTTCATATATTTTGGTATCTCATTGATATCATTTTGAAACCGTAGATTAGATCTATATCATCTTCAATGTGAGGGTGAATGTTATATAATAAGACATTTGTTGACGTGGAATGCACCACCTCTCAAAGAACACGGACGAAATGTATCTCATTTCCAAATTATGAGATGGTTTTGGTTTTCAATTTTTAGATATATCGCTTTTTATTATGCAGTTAGATGTATATATACTAAATTTGTGTGCATAGTAAAAACAATGTATCTAGAAAGAACACTATATTATAATTTGAAAACGAAAGAATAGGTTATTATAGGTATATACTTGTAACAAGTATAACGACGGCCTAATGAATCGAGGAAGGATTTGGACCAATCCGGCCCAAGAGAAGGGCCCAGCCGCTGCCATGGCCGCAGCTAGCCGACAGCCGGCGCCCTAGAGGGGAGCGCGCGCACGGGACTAGGTGCAACCCCCTGAACCGCCGCAATCCGTCGCCTATAAGGTTTTCTAGTTGAGTCTCCTAGAATTGGAAATAGTTGGATAAATAAAGTAAAAGTTGAATTATAAAAGGAGAATTCACAATTACGAGGATATGCTAGTTAACTCAGGATTGAAGCTAATCCAAACATAGATAGAAGATATAATCATTGGGATCAAATCAATAAAGAAATGGGTCAAACCCTATCTCTACTCCCTCTCCTTTCCGCGCGTCGCCCCCGCCGCCCCCCCCCCCCCCCGCGCCACATCGCCGCACGCAACGCCGCCCGCAGCTGTCGTCTCCCGCTGCCGCCATGTGCCTCCGGGGTTAGGCCCCTTATAATTCTCTAATGTCTTTTTCATGGAGCAGTTTCATTACCTCGATGCCCTCAAAGAGCCAAAATGGTGGAAACCTTAGCTCCTAAGGGCCTGTTTGGAACACAGGAATGCAAAACAGAGAAAAGGAAAAAAAACGCAGGAATGAGATATAGGTGCTGTGGGAAAATAGAGGAATGGAAAAACACAGGAAACTATAGATTGATGCGTTTGGAATGCACGAACTGTAACACAAGATTTCTAAAACATGAGATATGATTAAATGAGATAAATAATTTTATTATATTCAAATATTTGTCATTACAACATGAAACTTTAATTTATGAATCAATATATGTGATTACTACTTCGACACGTGATGCATTAATCTTTTATCCCTCACATTCTCACTTACATGTGGGGCCTAATATCTATGGTTATTTGAGCAATGTACAGAACAATTCTTATCCATTCGTTTGCCTTTCGTTCTCATCATCTTCTCTTCCAAAAGTCGGGTACTCTCTCTCTCTGGATGCTACACCGCCTTAGCCGCCATTGCCGTCCTCGCCTCTCCGGCAGCCACTGCCCCTTGCGCAGCCATCATCTAGCACTGCTGCTGGTCTGCTAGGCACCCGAGCCACCTCCCTCCCACACACCAGATTGATGCTAATGCTAGGTCGGCCATGGACGGAAGGCCATGAACTCAAGCAAGAAGATGAGCAGTCACCTGCGCACCTTGCGTCCGTCCGTCCGTGTCAGCTCCTCACCAGATTGGCTTACTGGTGCACTAAGCGTGGCCACAAGCAGCGTAGGAAATTTTCCTTTAGCTCTGAGCTCATTTTTTCATTCCTCCAAAAGTACAACCTTTGTTGCCATTCCTCTGAAAAGGTTCCTCCAAGTTCCTTCGTTCCAAACGCAATCCTTTGTTTCCTTTCCTCCGGAACGCAATCAATCCTTTGTTTTTCCTTCATTTTTCCTCCATTCCAAACGAGGCCTAAACTACCATTATAACTCAAACTCGTAGGCTTGTTAACGGGGGTGGAAGCATAAGCTCTTAGACGTAGGACAGGTCTGGTAATATATGCCCTGTTGAACTAGTTGACAGTGTGAAAAGCTGCATATGCTTCGTGTTTGATTTGGCACCACATGGACGTGACGACGGCCACGTCATTTGTGATTTGCATAGGCGTTAGGCGATTAGGACTCGTATCACAGTAGTACTTTATTGTACTAGTTATACCTAATGGAAGGTAGATTTTTTTTTTTCTTTTTGACTCTGAAGAAGAAGAGCAAGAAACGGCACGTGTTTTCACACCGTGGTGTAGCCTTTTCACATTGACTACGATGGCCCCTGTTTGACTCGACGGGCCATGACCATGACTTGGGACCGGGCGAAGATGGATTATGCAGGCCCAGTAAAAGACGTCTCGACCGCTTCGGGTATTGGCCCAGCTGACTATTGGGTCGAAATTGGAGGCTTGCGTTGCGTCCTGGGCTCCTGACCCATGTACGCAGCAAGCTGGGCCATATGCCAGCAACATGCTGTACTGCCTTCGTATACGATCTCACAACTAAATACTTCTCTCCTTGTACGGCTGTACGCAGGAACAACATATACAATACGGATTTCTCAAAAAAATAAAATAAAATACGGTGGTACCGATAAGTACAGGTCAGTTTTTGCTGTGTGAGGATGACTGGATGAGAGATCCTGTCCCAGAAAAAAAATGTACCGACCGGAATATATATATTCGGCGAATATTCCGGCGACAGCGCAGTGCATCGAGTGGCCGATCGGTATGCGTTCGATCGGAGACGAGGGCGGAGCGCGACGCGCCGGCGCAAGAGGGCGCGTCGCGACGGCGAGCGGTTTTGTCCCCGCCCGGCCACCCGCAACGGGCCAAATAAACGCGCCGCCGTGTCGATCGTCCACACCACCAATCGTACCCATCTATCGTCATTTCCATTTCCAATCCCCCATATATGTTAGCCTCTATATGCTATTATTCCTACGGCTACGGAGTAGGTGCCACACGCGACGCCACGACACGCGACGCCCATGAGGCCATGATACCCGTCCGTGGATATACTGTGCCGTGCAGTCGTGCACACAGGTGGATCGCGTCAAGTACTGCCGCCGCAGGACATGCGTTGGGCCTTGGGCGGCATGCATGGGACGGGACATGGGTGGCTGCGGGAAGGATTCGTGCGGGTGACGCAGCGCGTCCACATACGTAAGCATCATATCATGATCACCACCCCCACCACCCGCACCCGCGCCGCACGAGCGTGCGCCCGATCCGTAACCGCGATTAAACGGGACGTACTCGAAGCCAAAATCCGTACTACTCCAACGGACGCGCAACTCAAAACGCGCGGGGCCCAGCCCAGCTTCGCTAGTGGCGGGGCGGGGGGCCCGGCGGCTCGCTGACCCGCGGGCCCAGCCGAGCCGTGGGGCCACGCGGGCTAGCCACGTTTCGCCAGGGCCGCGGCTTTCTCGTCCTCTCCTCCCTGCTCCGTTCGTCGTCCGTGGCAACGGAAGGCCCCTACAACTGCGGCAACCGCATGCACGGCACGAACCTTTCCCTTCTCAAATTCTCCCCCCGGACGCCGCGGTGACGCGAGGTGCGTGGGCGCGCGCCTTTTCCCCTGCCTGCCTCTCTCTCTCTTGATCGGTTCCAGTTAAACACGCCGGGCTTTCTCGCTGCCGCGCCAAAGCAGGAAACCAAGCAACGGCCAGGAAGGAGTCACGCGCGAGGCGAAAAGCGGGAGAAGCGTGGGGGTTAATGCTCTTCCCGTAGTCCCGTCGAGAGCGATCTGAGAGCGAGCGGTTGAGGCGGATCGATCCGATGGCGGGCAACGAGTGGATCAATGGGTACCTGGAGGCGATCCTCGACAGCCGGACCTCGTCTGGGGGAGGTGGGGGAGGAGGAGGAGGCGGCGGCGGCGGCGGGGACCCCAGGTCGCCGACCAAGGCCGCGGCGAGCCCCCGCGGCCCGCACGTCAACTTCAACCCCTCGCACTACTTCGTCGAGGAGGTGGTCAAGGGCGTCGACGAGAGCGACCTCCACCGGACGTGGATCAAGGTCGTCGCCACGCGCAACGCACGCGAGCGCGGCACCAGGCTCGAGAACATGTGCTGGCGGATCTGGCACCTCGCGCGCAAGAAGAAACAGGTCTCGATTTCGCCTCGCCTCTTTCTCTCGCTGCTTGTTTTGCTTCGCTTTGTTTTGTTTTGTTCTGTTTTGTTCAATCATCTCGCTCGTCTCTGAATTTGTGTTTTGTTTATTTAATCTCTAATAATAATCTCTGTTTCTTTTTTTTTCTCTCTTTCTCGTACGTACGCCTTCTGTGATTGTGATTTGCTTCCCGTTGGTTGGCCGCCGTACGGAACTCCTTGATTTTTGTTTTATAGTGTTTCCTGTTTGCTGACATGGATGCGTGATTAATGAAGCGAGTAGCGCATGAGCGATTCCTGTTTGTTTTTAGTTTTTTCAGTTTGCTGGACGCCTGGACGGAGATGCATGATTATTAATGAAACGCACACTGCACAGGCACAGCGAATGGAATATCTGATAAATAAATATTCTAGTCGTCTATATATTTTAATCGTTCGCTTGATTGATGTTTAAGCCTGATGATGAAGTGATGATGATAGATCGGGCATGCATGGTTGGTTTTGGTGCTTTCAGAGTTCAGAACTGTCACGTGTAAAAAGAAACCGATATGCATTGTTTCACTTTTGTTCATATAAAGGCACCTCATTCAGTCATTCTAGCATGTACCACCCGTAAGAGAGTACTCACGGTTTTAGTTTGCTTTCTCTACGCCCTTTTGAATGGAACTGAACTGGACCCGGTAGGATTCACGGTTTTCTCCGTGGCAACAGAGAATTGCGCATGTTTGTGCTGAGATTCTTCCTTTGCTGATGCCTCTGAATTTTGTTATGAGCAGCTGGAACTGGAGGGCATCCAGAGAATCTCGGCACGCAGGAAGGAACAGGAGCAGGTGCGCCGTGAGGCGACGGAGGACCTGGCCGAGGATCTGGAGGAAAGCGAGAAGGGGGACACCCTTGGTGAGCTTGCGGCGGTTGAGACGGCCAAGAAGAAATTCCAGAGGAACTTCTCTGACCTGACCGTCTGGTCTGACGACAATAAGGAGAAGAAGCTTTACATTGTGCTCATCAGGTCTACCCATTTGCACATTGTTTCGTTCTATTACTATGTAGTGCTAAAGTGCTAATAAAAAATATATCTGGTAATGAAATGTCTTAGTTTTCTTTTCTCTTTGCACATCCAGGGAGTAGAAAAATTGGTGTTTCTTTAAATTGTATAGTTTTTAAAGAAAATTCAAAAATTGTATAGTTAAATCTCTGGATTTTCACAAGTTGTTCCTTTGTTGACTGCAGTGTGCATGGTCTTGTTCGTGGCGAAAACATGGAACTAGGTCGTGATTCTGACACCGGTGGCCAGGTAAAGCATCATTGGTCATTAGTTCCTTATGCTGAATAAGTTTTCATGGTTGAGCGTGACTGATCTTTGAATCTCACAGGTGAAATATGTTGTCGAACTTGCAAGAGCGATGTCAATGATGCCTGGAGTGTACAGGGTGGACCTCTTCACTCGTCAAGTGTCATCTCCTGATGTAGACTGGAGCTATGGTGAGCCAACGGAGATGCTATGCTCTGGCTCAAACGATGGAGATGGGGGCGAGAGTGCCGGGGCCTACATTGTGCGCATACCGTGTGGGCCACGGGACAAATACCTCAAGAAGGAGGCACTGTGGCCTTACCTCCAAGAGTTCGTTGATGGAGCTCTTGCGCATATCCTGAACATGTCCAAGGCTCTGGGAGAGCAGGTTGGAAATGGGAGGCCAGTACTGCCTTATGTGATACATGGACACTATGCCGATGCTGGAGATGTTGCTGCTCTCCTGTCTGGTGCGCTGAATGTGCCCATGGTGCTCACTGGTCACTCACTTGGGAGGAACAAGCTGGAGCAACTGTTGAAGCAAGGGCGCATGTCCAAGGAGGAGATAGATTCAACCTACAAGATCATGAGGCGTGTCGAGGGCGAGGAGCTGGCCCTGGATGCATCAGAGCTTGTTATCACGAGCACAAGGCAGGAGATTGATGAACAGTGGGGATTGTACGATGGATTTGACGTCAAGCTTGAGAAAGTGTTGAGGGCCCGGGCGAGGCGTGGGGTTAGCTGCCATGGTCGTTTCATGCCTAGGATGGTGGTAAGTATTTAAATCTCTGTTGTCATACCAATTAGTAAGTCCTGTTCAACGACTGAATCATGAAGATAAAAAAAAACTGTCATCCATTTGATATATATCTGTGTTGATTAGAGAACTTTGTTGGCAGGTGATCCCTCCAGGAATGGACTTCAGCAATGTTGTGGTTCCTGAAGACATTGATGGGGATGGTGACAGCAAAGATGATGCAGTTGGTTTGGAGGGTGCCTCACCCAAGTCAAGGCCCCCAATTTGGGCTGAGGTGGGTGCTTGATCCCAAATTTTTTTGCAGACCTACAACAATCACCTTCACAGTATCACAAGTCTAACTCGCTGCATGGCAACTTTGTCGCAGGTGATGAGGTTCCTAACCAACCCTCACAAGCCGATGATCCTCGCGTTGTCGAGGCCAGACCCGAAGAAGAACATCACTACCCTCGTCAAAGCATTTGGAGAGTGCCGCCCACTCAGGGAACTTGCAAACCTTGTAAGAAATAGTTAATCTGAAGTATACTAATAAATTTCATAATTGTAAATGTTTTGTAATTTGTATGGTCAGATAACTAGTGCTACCATGATCACAATGCGGGAATATTTGTTCTTTTCTCTAACAGATATGAAAATTTCTGATTCCGAACATCATTTCTATAGCTGCATGTGTTCTATGTAATGGAATTTTCCTCTGTTTCAGACTCTGATCATGGGGAACAGAGATGACATCGACGATATGTCTGCTGGGAATGCCAGTGTCCTCACCACAGTTCTGAAGCTGATTGACAAGTATGATCTGTATGGAAGTGTGGCGTTCCCTAAGCATCACAATCAGGCTGATGTCCCGGAGATCTACCGCCTCGCGGCCAAAATGAAGGTCTGCTGCTTGCCGCGACCCTTTATTGAGCTTTTACAACTCACACTCAATCATAACTGATTGTTCCCTGCAGGGCGTCTTCATCAACCCTGCTCTCGTTGAGCCGTTCGGTCTCACCCTGATCGAGGTCAGCTTCTTCTTTAGTTCTCTAACTATCAGCCATAGCCATTGACACACACACACACACACACACACAAATTAAAAAATACATTATCAGCTACTATAGCATTTTCAAAAGTTACATTAAATTCCACTAAGAAAATTGTGTGGCTTTCAGGCTGCGGCACACGGACTTCCAATAGTCGCTACCAAGAATGGCGGTCCCGTCGACATTACAACTGTGAGAAACCATTTTTTGATCATTCAATTTGTCAGAAACCCAATACAATTCACTTGTGGAAACAGTGGATAATTGTGTGCGTGCAACATACTGACAGGCACTGAACAATGGACTGCTCGTTGACCCACACGACCAGAACGCCATCGCTGATGCACTGTTGAAGCTTGTAGCGGATAAGAACCTGTGGCAGGAATGCCGGAGAAACGGGCTGCGCAACATCCACCTCTACTCATGGCCGGAGCACTGCCGCACTTACCTCACCAGGGTGGCTGGGTGCCGGTTAAGGAACCCGAGGTGGCTGAAGGACACACCGGCAGATGCCGGAGCTGATGAGGAGGAGTTCCTGGAGGATTCCATGGATGCTCAGGACCTGTCACTCCGTCTGTCCATTGACGGTGAGAAGAGCTCGCTGAACGACCCACTGTCGTCGGACCCGCAGGATCAGGTGCAGAAGATCATGAACAAGATAAAGCAGTCGTCAGCGCTTCCACCATCCATGTCCTCGGCCGGAGACGGTGCCAAGAATGGAGCCGAGATCACAGGCAGCATCATGAACAAGTACCCACTCCTGCGTCGGCGTCGGCGCCTGTTCGTCATAGCTGTGGACTGCTACGAAGACGATGGCCGTGCTAGCAAGAAGATGCTGCAGGTGATCCAGGAAGTTTTCAGAGCAGTCCGGTCCGACTCCCAGATGTTCAAGATCTCAGGGTTCGTGCTGTCGACCGCCATGCCGTTGTCCGAGACACTCCAGCTTCTGAAGCTCGGCAAGATCCAAGCGACCGACTTCGACGCCCTCATCTGTGGCAGTGGCAGCGAGGTGTACTATCCTGGCACGGCGCACTGCATCGACGCTGAAGGAAAGCTGCGCCCAGACCAGGACTATCTGATGCACATCAGCCACCGTTGGTCCCATGACGGCGCGAGGCAGACCATAGCAAAGCTCATGGCCAGTCAGGACGGTTCAGAGGACCCTGTCGAGCCGGACGTGGCGTCCAGTAATGCACACTGCTTCGCGTTCCTCATCAAAGATCCCAAAAAGGTTATTAATTCTTTAATTTATACTTAATGCGTATCATTAATGCCTACTTATGCCCGGTTGCTGTATAAATCTGAATTCTATTTGTCTGGTTAGGTGAAAACGGTCGATGAGATGAGGGAGAGGCTGAGGATGCGTGGTCTTCGGTGCCACATCATGTACTGCAGGAACGCGACAAGACTTCAGGTTGTCCCTCTGCTAGCATCAAGGTCACAGGCACTCAGGTAAGAACATACTACAGAATCTAGCTTGAAGCTCTCGTGGAATTTTTTACACCAAATGCTCCCTTAACCTTCCTGCAAATCTGTAACAAATAAACAAAAATCAATTTCAGGTACCTTTTCGTGCGCTGGGGCATATCTGTGGGTAACATGTATCTGATCACTGGGGAACATGGTGACACCGATCATGAGGAGATGCTTTCTGGGTTACACAAAACTGTGATCGTCCGGGGTGTCACCGACAAGGGTTCGGAAGCGCTGCTGAGGAGCCCAGGAAGCTACAAGAGGGACGATGTCGTCCCGTCTGAGACCCCCTTGGCTGCGTACACGTCTGGTGAGCTGAAGGCCGATGAGATATTGCGGGCTCTGAAGCACGTCTCCAAGACTTCCAGCGGCATGTGAATTTGCTGCTGGGAAGGCTGATCTCTAATATATCCTTGTTGTTCATAACTCAAAAGGCAGACTCATTTTTTCCCCTTTCTTCAGTACTATTATACATAAATAACTTGTGAACAGTACCGCTGGTGTATATATTGCAGTGACAAATAACTAGGACACTGCTAATTCTTATTGTGGCTCACGACTGTGAACAGTGATTAATAATATACGACTGTCTTATGAGATATGGCCCGAGCAAACAAGAATTGTATGCTGTGTATTTCTCAAGTAGTTTCAGCTAGGGGGTTTGAATTTTTTTCGGTTATCCCTGAGTTTCATAAAATTTCGTCAATTTTGTTTTGGGCATCTGCAAATTAAACACACATCTAAACAACACATATATTGAGTAGACGAATATGTGACACAACAGAAAATATTATTAAATTTATGTATTTACAATAAAGCACACGCATTAGTGTAATACAAAACTTTGGTTTTATCTTCACCCTCGAAATTAGCAAAATTTGCAAAATTGCGCCAAAATTTTGAACCCTAATACAAGTCGCCACTGAGAGTAGAACTATGTTTTGTATTCCCTTTGGCACCCTTTTCCCTCTTGATTTCAGTCCTAGAACTGAATGTACAGGGACAAACCTTTGCTAAACTCCTACGAAGTCTTATAAAAAAAAACTCTTACCAAGTCATGTGAGTTGATTTTCTTTATCAAGAAAGGGTTCCAAAGTGAATTGCATCGCCAAAAAAAACATAATCGTTCCTTTCCTTTCAATGGTACCATGCGATCAGGATAACCAAAGGTCGCTGAAATTATGCTGAAATAACGAAAACCATATCGGCTTTGGATATCTCACATGCAATTGGTCCATCTATTCCATGACAAGTAAGTCATGAACACCGCAACGGACATTTTTCATCTGTTTTTTCCTTTGTGAGAAGCTGATCACAACATTGTTTAATAAAACTTGCGCTAAGGCTTTAGCTGTCCTTTCCAAAATAAACAAGCTGATCACAAGTGAAAATAATAATCACAATATAGCGGTCAGCATCATAGTAAAACTATAAAATGGCATAGGCAGCATTGGTGCCACTGTTGTTTCACAGCTTGTTTGGAAGGTTTGAGACACCGATGGATGTTAGCATGATGCAACTGGTGGATGTTCGTCTAAACTCTTCTTCTTAATGCAACGATACACAAATCTTTTGCGTAGAGAAAAAGAGATGATCCAAATTTAAATTTACAACATGGCGAAGAAACTAAATAATTTGTGAGAAACTTGGCAGTGGTTTTATTGAGAAATGAATCTCTCAAGCTCATCAAGATGGAATCGAAAGCTACCTTAATTTGGTGTTGGCAAAAAATTGTACAACCACGGGATATGTGTGAGGAAAAAGAAAGAGGAGAAAAGGAAAACAGTGGTTTCAATTCAAGGAATTTTTGATGGTATATCAATGTAGTGCTGGTGCATGGAGAGAGCAAATTTACAATCAAACAAATGACAAAACTATTTGAAAGATATCAAGTAAAAAAGAAAAAACAAACGTTACAATGAAAAGAGCAACTAGATACCCATACCATTTGCATCAGCTAAAACTAGCTACTATGCTATTTGTGTAGTCTACCGGTAGTACACGGAGTTACTATAGCCTTATGAACCTGTGTTCCCGTTCTCAAAATCAGAACACGCATTGGTCTTCTGAAAGGAATGTCATGTCGATGTATCTATGATTGCTCCACAAAGAAAAACAAAAGTCTCCTAGGTACCTCACTGATTTCTGACAGTATCGTTACGCAGATGTGGAAATAGAGTTTTGAAGTTCAGGCAATACAATTGAGAAAATAAGTGCAACTCCACCGGTTTTATATTTTTTATTTAATAAAATATGGTATTTGTCAACTCTCAAATTAATATGGCAAAGATAAAAAAAAGTCAATCTCTAACGGTTTTGCATTTAGACTTGGCAAAAGTAAAAATTATGTGCGTGAGGGGGAAATATCCCGCGGAAGTAGTGCACGAGGGCGATTATTAAGCGAACCGTAGTTTGGCATATATGCCAAATATCACCCGGTGTTTGCCAAGTTGCTAAAAATACTAAGCCTATTTGTCAAACCGTTGGGTAGAAGATTTTTAGATTTTTTTGTAAAAACAAAAATATCAAATCTATTTGCAAAACCGTTAAAGTTGCTCTAACTTTCAGAAACAGATAAACTATAAGGGTCTAAAACCCACCCAAAGCATGCAACGCAAATACCAGTAGTTCTGAATGTGAGATTCTCCAAACCGTTCGTTTCAGAATTCCAAGAATAAGCTCGCCGGTCCGGAGCAACAGGACCCTTCAAAGCTCAAACCAAATTTAGTAGGCAGCCCGCTCTTGAGCGACACCGCTGCAGAATGGACGCTGCCCCTGAAACCTCTCTGCTCCACCGCTCTGGCGCCCCCTCCCCCGCTATGAAAGCCTCCAAGAACATCCACCATCTCCACCATAACAAAGCCACGATCCATCCGAATAAACCGCAGATCGAGCATTCCATCCCTGCCAAATCCAAGCTCCCGTCCTCCGCAGAGGTCCATGGCGTCCAAGTCCGGCGAGCTGCGCATGACGCTCCTTGGCGTGGCCCTGCTGGGGCTGCTCCTGCTGAGCCAGCACGCGGCGCCCGTCGACGCCACCGAGGGCGCCGGCCCCGGCAAGAAGAAGACTAGCTTCAGCTTCAACAGCAACAATAACGACAACCCCGGCGGCCGCACTCTCAGCAGCTTCAGCATGAACGCCGCAGGCAGCGAGAAGCAGCCCGGTGGCAAGGGCGTCTGATCGCCGCGCGCACCATGATCCACACCCACGCATGCCTGCCGGCGGCCACATGCCTCACCTCGCTCTCACCACGCAGCGTTACCGTACTACTATATCTACATGCAACGACCGTGGGACAACGTCGGCCGGAGCTCGATCGGCGTAGTTGCCGCGCGGCTGTCAAAGTCCACTGTTTCTTTCTTGATTCGTGCTTGTGTCGGTACAGTGTTTTTTTTTTTTTGGTTTCTTTTGATAATTATTAATCTCTGTTTTCAGATGCATGTAAGCATGTGGCGGACCAGTTGGTCTTATGTGTAAGTGTAATCTTGGATTCATTCCAATCTCTAGTAGGAGTTTGGGTTGGGCGTGTATTTCGCACTCATACTAACTTGTTTCTTTAAATTATTATTTAAAAACTATCAATAATACCATCATCGCTATAATTGCTAATCATATTGTTTTCATAGTGACTATTTCTTTCGAATTATATCACAACATCTATCAGGCTTTGCAAGTGAGATTACATTAGTATCTTGAGCTGCTTGCAATATAAGGGGATCCTCTCCCCCGTGGTGACTTGAATGAAAAAAAAAAACTAGCAAGACGGCTCATGCAAATAGGGGTGCTAGAATTACTAACCACCATCTATTAGACTCTGCTCCACGTTTTTTTTTTGTTTCACTCGGCCATGTTTTGTGGAGCTGCTCCATGGTAGAGTTTATGGACAAGTCCTAAGCACCCTCTAAATAAAAACACATGGTATTGGTTTATAAAGCGCTTTGGTACATATCCCCAACCCAACAGTAAAGGTTCAACATAAATAATGATCGATGCTACTAGTGGCAAGGTAGCATTAGCAAGTTCTTCATATGCTCCTATTAAGTGTCGCTGTGATACTATGTTGGTTAAGGCCCTGTTTGGCTGGACATAAGCCGGCATATTCCGGCTTAATTTGTCTTATTTTCTCTCATATAATACTATTGAATCAGCCGAATTCTCTCGGCATATTCACCAGCCGAACAGGGTCTAAGTTTTTTTTAAAAGAAATTTGACTATATTTATAAATAAATATTAGTAATATTTGTATCTCTAGATAAGTTTATAATAAAAAAATAGATTCAGTGCAAGCTGCTGCCTACCCAGATGCCGACGACGAAGCCGCCGTGCGACGAGACTACGAGAGGATCGGAAGATGTGCGATGACTTGCTCACGGCACGGGCGGATCATGTTGTACGCACTGGGTGCGACTGTACCCACGCGAAAATACGAAACACTCTATAGTATACGATTCTTCACCGTGTCTGCACCCACTTGGCCCAAATTCATGCATTCACAGCCCATCTGGAAAGAGCCCAAACCCGAGGACAACGCGAACGGAGGGAAGGCGAGCGTCAGACGTCGGTTTCTCATCCCCCAGTGCCGTACCGCCGCCGACACCTCTAATCGGGCGACCGGCAGTCCCCGCACCGAGGCCCCCACCAACACCTCTAGAGCACGCGCAGGACGACAACATCGAGAGAAACTAAGAGATTAGGCCGAGAGAACGGGGAGATACCTCGATGGATCGATGCCGCGTCGAATTCCAATCCGGCTCTCCTACTTTTCGTCGGCGGTCTCTCTCCGACTCGCCGCCGATGGGTCGCGACGGAGCGCCGCCCGGAATCGCCTCCCTCTGTTTTTTCCTCTCAGTCACTTCTTCAGTTTGATCGAATAGCAACAAACTATCTCTGTACAGTTCGTTATACCAGTTTGGATGATGCTGTCACCGAGATTGACAATTTGACATTGACATGATTATGATTTACTTGTTACCGGGAATGTTGTTCAAGGATCATGTTTATGATTAGCAGCTCACCTGATTGCAGTATGCTGGCAGCGTTCATCAGGTCGTTAATTACCTACCATAGCTTGTGGCGTGGGGCCTCGCTGGTGGTTCGCTGGCGAAGTTGCTGTTGGTAGGCGGGGCGACGCCGCGTATAGAAGCTTGACACATGTCGGTGACGATGTAGCTGCTACTTGCGCATTGGAATGTGTACCCACTACCCGGGCTGCATCGTGCTCTGTTCGAAGACATGGTCGCTGTTGGTGGTGCTGTAGTCGTAGCCGTAGCCATACATGTCCATGGCAACCATATGCTGCTGGTGGTAGCCCGACATGTCCATGCCTGCGTCAATGGTGCTGCTGCACGGGCAGCACGGCTGCGGGTAGCCACTGTGCCACATGGCAAGGTCGCTGTCGACACCCACGAAGTTGTGCCCCAGCATCGCGAGTGGTGCGTTGGACGCGGCCGCCAATTTGATCCCATCGGGCAGGTCGTCGTGGCCGCCGCCGTTTCTATCGCCGGCGACAGAGAAAAGACCCAACGCCCTCCTGCTCTCGTCCACGGGCCGCAGAGCCTTATCCAGGAACCGGCGCAGCCGATGCGCCTCCTCTAGCGTCAAGACATCCAGCGCCGAGCCCCACCGACTCGGTGCCGCGAGGCCATCCAGATCCAGCCGCATCTCCTCGTACTTGTGGATGCTCTGCAGCGCGCTCTCCGGCCCGCCCCTCCTCCGACTTCCCCACATCAGCCGGCGCCGCATCCTCGCCTTGAGCGCAGACGAGCTCCACCTTAACCTTTGGAAGCGTGGAGAGCTCGCGCGCCTTCTTCTTGAGGCGGCCATCCTTGGCGTTGCTCGCGGCGCGCTCCCGAATTGATGGTAGGTCCCCGGGATCCGAATAGCTTTTCTCAGCGACGGACGGGTGCTTTTAAAGGCGGCAGGGGCAGCGATCGATCAGGGTCCGAGTTAAAGTCGAATTGATGAAGGAAGCAACACCCTCAAATTAAGGAAACAACATGTGTTCAACAACGTACGAGTACGACAAGAGAACATCACTAAGAAAAACAGCAATGCTGGTGCTGGTTACATGTAAATTAAAGCGACAATCGCTTTGTGGTACTCATCCTCAGCAGAAAGATGACCTTACAACAGAAAATCATCTTCTTCTTTCGTGAAAAGAAATTATGGATCAATGCTACTAGAGGGGCGGGGTAGCATTAGCAAGCGTGCAGAATGCAGGGTCGGTGGGGGCACGTACGTACCGCCGGGGTATATGTATCCGTAAAAAAGGTATACCCACGTACGATCGAGCTAGCGTACGTACGTGTACGTGTGTACTGTAACTCTGTAAGTGCATGTACGATCGACAGGAGACTGTACGTATATGCTCACTGCCGAAGAAACTTCCATGGCCCCTGGGCTGCTGCCATCCTCCAGGTGCTAGCAAGTGCCCTGACGCCCATGTAGATGGTGAGGGCTATCCAGATGCCGACGAAGCCACTGAGCGACGAGAGGACGACGAGCGACGGGATGCTGACGGCCGCCACGCCGATCATGGAGTGGGCAGAGAAGGCGTAGTCCGACGCCCCGAAGTTGATGCCATCGAACACGAACGCCAGCGTGTTGAGCGTCTGCGTGCCGGCGACGAACGGGACGCCCTTCCGGATGGTCTCGATGACGGCGGCGTCGCTGGTGAAGACGCCGACTCCGAACTGCAGCCCGAGCCCTTGTAGCGGTCGTGAGCGCGGCTCCCAGGACGATGCCCAGCTGCAGGACCCGCGCCGTGGTGGCGGCCACCTTGTAGCGGTCGTTCTTGGAGAAGGCGCTCGCGATCATGGCCTGCCCGGCGACCGCGAGCCCGTCGGCGAGCAGGGATGTGGCTAGCCAGACCTGGGTGCAGATCTGGAACGCGACCATGGCGGTCGGCCCGTGGCGAGCGGCCAGGGAGGCCGCCAGCGTCACGCAGAACGTCACGGCCACCACTCGTGCCAGCAGAAGGAATCCTGCAATTAGCAATCCGGCCATGGTTACATTACTCGTAACGGATCCATCCAAATTCTAAATGCCGATCGAGAGGCATCGTACTGAGTACTGACCGCATCCGAGGAAGCGCCAGAATTTGAGGCATTTCAGGCTGGGAGGGACGACGTCGACCTTCCTCACCAGCTTGCTCAGCATTATCATCGTTATCAGGTACCTGCGTGCGGTTGCCATTGTCAGTTGTTGCGGCCAATGCTGAATTGCTGACAAGAAGGAGATGGATGGTCGACTGGTCGTCGTCTTACTGGGAAAGAACATGGGCGATGGCTGCGCCGATCACGCCCATGCGGCAGCCAAATATCAGGATCGGATCCAGCACAATGTTCGCCGCGTTGCCGGCCACTGCATGCATTCACAACATCAACTGATGAGATCAAACGTGATGGTTTGCTTGGTTGGCAACATTGTATGTATGGAGCACTATTACCGATGGCGTATAAGGGCGTCTTGGTGTCCTTGAAGCCTCGGAAGACACCTTGCATGGCAAGAGACAGCAGCACGGCCGGCGCGCCAAGCGCGCGCAGCGTCAGGTGGCGCAGCGCGGGGATCACCATGGGAGAACCCTGAGAATTATCGAGCACCAGCAATGCATAAGAAATTGTTCATCATTGCAACTCACCGTTGCGGTTTGGGCACGCAGTGTGACAGTGTGACTTACCGGCTTGACACCCATGAGGCGCAGCAGCGGCTTCCCGGCGGCGACGAGGAGGACGGTCTGGAACAGCCCAAGGAACGCGCCCACGATCAGCGCCGAAGTCACGGACGGCACGAACCTCCTGTTCCGCGATTTCTTGCCACTCCTCCGGTCGGCGACGACAACGGCAGGGGCGCATCCCTCGCCGACTGAGAGTTCGTCGCCGCCACCGTTCTTTGCGGCGGCTTCGTTAGCTGGCTGCTGCTGCTCCTTCTCCAGGTCCGCGCCGGCAGAGGCAGTGTGCTGCTCCGGGCCAGCTGGTCCCGCTTCTAAATCTTCTCCGATGTCGATGACCTTGGCGGCGCCGCCTTTGCTGAGCATGGCGTCCTCCTCCGCGACGAACGACGTGGTGACGCTGACGAGTGGGTAGATGCACACCTTCATGACCTGGTTGAACACCGCGATGGCGACGCCCACGGCCGCGATCTCCACCGACCCCAGCCGGCCGATGAAGGCCGTGTCTATCAGCGAGGCCAGCGGGTCGGCCGTCAGCGCCAGCGACGCTGGCACCGCGATGCCCAGCACCTCCGCGCCGAGCTCGTCCAGCTTGAACACGCTCCTGATGTTCATCACGAAAAGGTGCAGCCCCCTCCAGCGCGGGCCGCCGAGCAGCTCCGAGCCGCCGCCGTCCCCATTCGCAGCGGGAGCCGCAATACCACCATTCTCTGCCGCTACCGGAGCAGCGACGTCCCCGTTCTCAGCAGGAGCCGCAGTACCATTCTGTGGTGCGGCCGGAGCAGCGACGCCGTCCACTGCCACTGCTACCGCCACCGCCATCATCGTCGCTGGCGCCTGCTGATGCTGGGGTGGCTGCTCGGCCTCGGGCTTGGCGTGAGCTGGTGACCGGTGTACCTCCATGTATCCCTGTCGGCGGTCGGCCTAACTACGAACCTCTTGCAAGCCCTACATACGCCACATTAACCACTGGATCTGTGAAAATCACAGCATTTTCAAGAAAAAAAAACGACTGACTCTCAAATTAATTAACAAGGACTTGTGTAGTAATATGCTCCTACATCATCGTAGAGGAATAAAATAACAGAATAGTTAATGACTTGACTGACCAGAGCTGAAGAGCAAGAGGGGGCAAAATGCTGTAGAGGTTGGTGAAGAGGACAAGTGGTGAACTGATGATGGAGTGGGTGTGACCAGTGACCGAGCAACCCATCCTTTTATAGGCAGACTCCGATCCAGCCCAGATAGCCAGATGGAGAGGGAAAAGTTTTTGGTGTGTGTGCTTGATACTCCAGCCCAGGTAGCCAAGTGGAGTAAAAAAAAACGTTTCTAACTTTGCTAGTTTTAGTTTTTGAAAAAACTTTGCAAGTTTTCAGAAAGATATATTAACACCTATAAATTCAAGTCAGTTAGCAACATATTTTATCAAGAATTCAACTAAACTGATTTGATGTTAGTGTATTTTTTTTATAAAGTTGAAACAAATTTGAATTAGGACAAAAAATTAAATTAATAATTTTAAACAGAGGGTGTAGCAACTAAAGTATAGCTTTGAACCTATGCATCATCTAGGAGTATATATGGTCATTAACCTCCACAACAATCCAATCGTATGCACGGTAGTATTGGAACCTGAAGATGAGCCAAATGACAAAGGGAGTTTTCTTATTCTTTTTGTTCAAATCACGGTAAAGACGCACACTCACCTATGTGATGATACGATACACACACTCTACTTCTATAAGCAATTTTCAAAAAGTCCAACAAATTTCGAAGTTGATAGAAATCCACCACATACTTCATGTTGCTTACTAGTGAATGAACAACATCGTTAAATCTTGAAAAAAATCAAGAAAAATGCAACACTATCAAGTCAAGGATATTTAGAAGGTGTATATGGGACCGTTCCGCTCCACGTTTTTTAGCTCCACTCTATATTTTTTTAGCCAAACAGTTCAAGCTCCATGGCTGTTCAAGGAAGCAGCAAGCGCCGCCCAATTAACTTTAATAATCCCTAGATGCGTCGATCATCGGACGAAACAAAGTTAACGGCATGCGAATGATGACTAGACCTCCTTTTCCACTTGGACGACAGCCGGCTTCGCAGTAGCTGCTGGATCCCGCGGCAGCAGCAGCCTTGGATCGAGCGAGGAGAGGCCACGTGGGAGCAGCTCACGGGTCCAGCGCTGCACTCCACACTCCTATCGATCATCATACCCAGGTGCATGGACCTGCGCGCTCCCAAGGTGCGATGGATCCAGTGAGCTAGCGGTGCAGGTGCTCCTGAATCATAGGAATATAAATAATTGGCGTACACAGAGAAAAAAGTACTCTCCGTCAATAATATATTCGTAGTGTTGTAAAAAAACATAATAATATATTAGTAGCAAAGAAAAGAAAATGCTATCCTCAATTAACCGGAGTAGTTATACATTGAGTACCAGACAAAGGTGTGAAAACTGAAAACGCGGTGTAGCAAAACAGAGCTTCGGCCGACAGTATGCACTAATAAAGTATTACTGTATGGAGTACAATTCTTAACGCATCTTAAAGAAAAATATTCTAGGTGCATCCCCATAGTTAAAGTATCAAAAATTAACTAAATATATTTCTACCATTTCAAATTATAAGTCGCTTTGAGTTTTTAGTACATAGAATTTGCTATGTATCTAATATAAGTTATTTCAAGATTTCAAAGTCACCAAATGCCACAGGAGCGCTAATGGAGTGGCTTATGCTCTACGTCAGATTAGCAGGAGAGTCTTTTTTTTTTTGTCTGAAGGTGTCCCGTCCTGCGTGTCGGAAGCCTTGGACACCGATTGTAAATATTATCATGATGAAATATAAGCTCTTTCCTGTGTTAAAAAAAAGGTTCTATATAAATATATAACAAAATTAATGTACTAATTAGATATTGCAGAAATATAGTTTATATTAAATCCAATGATACTTACTCCCTGCATCCTAAAAAAGATGACATTTTAGGTCTGAATAACTGAATATAGAAATTAAGAAACAGTACTATAAAATTAAGTATTATGGGACAAAGAAGTATTTGATGTAATAAATATTATTACTTTTTAGATATATATCTAGTCAAAATGAAGACACTGCAATTTGGTACCCTCTTCGTTTCAAATTGTAGTTCACTTAGACTTTTTTTGGTTCATGTATTTTGTTATTTATTTAGACATATTATTTATCTAGATACATACATAAACCATAAAAAAATTAAAATGAACTACAGTTTGAAACGAGGGAGTACATCCTACATACTGCACTTTGACTATTTTTTTTAGGGAACTGCACTTTGACTCCGTAACTCAGCCCAGTCCTTGTTATTTTTTGGGCTACAGAACGTACCTTCCGGGCTGGGCTGTTGTTATTTTTTTGGGCTACAGAACGTACCTTCCGGGCTGGGCTGCCAGTCGCTTTGCATGACAGCCCCAAGCCTTCTTATATCTGGGCTTCCAAATAGCACGGTGCGGCTCGGCCTGCTAGTCGTGCGCCGTGGGCTCCCTCGTCGAACCAGACGTGCCGACGTGCCGTTGCGCCGCAAATTATGTGGAATTATTAATAGCTTTCCCAGGATTTTTACTTCAACGGCTAATTCAACCTGCTTCCTGTAATAACTCATTTTTCGCTTTCCTACGGCGCTTCGACTTTGACGCACCGCCCACCCGCCCGTTCCAACAGCGTCCCCCGTCCCCGTCCCCGTCCCCGTCCGTCCCACTCTTCCAAATCCAAGTCAAAACCGAACCAAATCACACAGCGCAACCAGGGTGGCCTTCCCTGGCCCGGAGAAAGGAACGCCCAGAACGGTCGCCCCCCTGGCCCCCTGCCTCGCCGGCCCCGTCCGCCGAGATGGACACGGGCTGCCTCCGCCTCCACCAACCCGGCGACCCCTCCTCGTCGGAGGCGTCGGGAGAGGACGTCTCCTCGGCCTGCGGCTCCGCCTCCCGGTCCTCCTCCGCCCGGCGCGGCAGGGGTGTGCGGCTCCGGCTGCGGCTGCGGCGAAGGCGGCCGGAGCCGGCCCCCGCCGCTACGCCCGGGGGCGGGGGCGAGGGCCAGGGTGGCGCCGCCGGCGCGCAGGTGCAGGTGCAGGACGACCTCGCGCTGCCCCTCGGGATGTCGTTCGCCGCCGTCCTCGCGCAGGTGCGTGCTGCCACTCGCTCCGTAGCTTTCCCCATTTCTGGCGCGGGTGGCGAGGGGGCCGACCGGCGTTTATGTCCGCATTCTGCCGTTTACCGTTTCTAGCGAATTGTACGTAATTCTGTTAGCGACGATCCATAGAGTCGGCCCACACTACACATACACATAGGAAGCGGGCGCAATGCCAAATCCGCCGTTCCTTTGTGGTTGCAAATGGGCAAATTTTCCGAGCAATCGTGCATCAGGTGTCAAATGTGTCAGCTTGGGGGTCAGGGAAGTGGTGATGGACCCATACCAGGTCCCTTTTGATGGAGGGAAATTGTCGCTTTTTTTTCCAGTTCCGTGAGACAATTTCACATGCATTTCTCCAGAGGCGTCATCATTTCACATGACTGAAAATCGTATATTTCACCCACATGCCAAGTTTTTGTACACCTAAGTTTCTGTTCAGGGCAATGAGGAGATGCATTTGCTGATAGCAGGTTGTGAATACGAAGAATCCTTCAGGTGAAAGAATACAGCCTGCACTCCTTTCCAAGGTTATTTTACTATGATTTGACTAATAAAATCTACAAAATCACGAAACCGTTTGTAGTTTGAAACTGAGTCCGGACTTTGGATGCAGATCTGTACATCGGCAGTGAAGGAATCATTGAGAAATGTAAGCCTAGTTCCCTTTATCATCGCACAACTCAGTTGTTAATATGATTTTTTCCTAATGTATCTTTCACTTATCATTTGTAGATATATGGTAATAAGCTGGACAGTTTTATGAGAAACTTTGAGAAATCATTCAGCAGCACATTGACAACTCTTCATCTTGTTAATGAGATGCCTGTCTATGGACAAGGTCCAGTTCCTGAATGTTCTTCTAAGCATGAAGACTCTGATGCTGCAAGCAAGTTGAGCACTGGTGACCCACAAACTCCACCACAGGAAATCAAGCAGGACCTTTCAAATCCATTGGAGAGTCAGCTTGTTCTGTATGCTGGTGGCAATCAACAGCTGACTCATCATACTCATAGCATATCTTCTCCTGAAGCTAATCAGCGCATGCTTAGTGCACTTAAGAGATCTTTGAAAGAACAGACTCGGTCAAATGAACTCAAGGAATTTGAGATAAGCCTTAGCATGAGAAAGTTGCAACTTAAACAGTCTCAACTAGAACTTAACTCCTACTCGCACATGTTAGACAAGATTAAGTTATCCTTGGGATTTCAGAAAGCTTCCTTCCAGACGGAGAAATTCAAGACCCAGATGCAGGACATGAGGCATGCACAAATAATGAGGACACTCATAGATTTCCTTGTTTGTGCAGTGATTATTATGTCAGTATGCTTTGGGTACGGAACTTATACTTATTCATACCAAAGGATAACTGATATTACAGCAGCATGTTCAGCCACTTCAAGGGTACATTCATCATCTGTCTCTTCTTTTTCTATCAGTAATCAATGAAGAATACAATCTTAACAAACCTGTGTGATAATAAGAAAGATTCTCTCTTGTCTCTCATGCAGGGATCTAAATCATGGTGGGTGCCAAATTCAGTGTCAAACTTCAATTCCAGCTTGCTCTTCATAAGATGTCATGTAATAGCTGCAACACGGATGTTCTTTGGCATAGTAATGATTCTGGCAATTGTTTGGTTAGCATTCCAGCGTTCTGCAGTGTCTGGATCAAGTATGCCAGTAACTTTCAACATCATTCTGTTGGGAGTTATTTGTGGCTTTGCTGGAAGGTTCTGTACCAACACACTTGGTGGCGATGGGAACATGTGGCTTATGTGCTGGGAGGTTCTTTGTTCCATCCACTTACTTGGAAATTGTTATCCATCGGTCTTGTACCGTGTTCTTCATGGTCCTATATCTGTATCTGATAGCAAGGAGTCTGTCTGGTTCCCATATTGGATTCGCCGCTGGATATTTTATGCTGTGCTGGGGTTTTTTATCCCAGCCTTGAATGGCTTACTGCCATTTGCTTCTGTTTCTGACTGGAGCAACCATTTCACCAAGGAGATAAAATCCATTTTTATTGGTGAGAAAATTGAAGCCTGAGTGATCGTGGATGCAACAATTGGCGCAATGATGTCCTTTTAGTGTCAGCTGTGCAGAGAAAAAAATTGAAGCCAGATCTTGGGTGCAATGAGTGCACAGTGATGTGTCAGCTGTGCGGGCAAATATTTTTGAGAAATGAAATAGTTCTGTTTGAGAAGCGATTCAGAAGTTCAGCTTGGTGTTGCCCCAAGAGAATACATTGGATGGAAATTAAATGCACCGTTCAATAAGCAAGTTGATTGTACTTCTGCAGCAGCCACTAGCATATTGATCCAACTCAACGTGCTTTCATCAGTGCCTCATACCATCCTACCACCAAAGATCAAAGCTTGAGGTTTTTGACTTTTTGTGATATTTGTGTCTATTCAAACTGAAATGGCTTTAAATGCCTTGCTTTGCCCGAGGCATTTCAGTTTCATGATGCAAGTTCACAATGCAGATTAGCGCGTTGACAGGTTCACCACCAGTTGGAAACTCTGCTACGTCTTTCGAATTCCTTTTTGTTGTCTTTGTTGTAGCTCGATAATTTGTTTGTTCATTGTAAATATATCAAGAGAGCGGTTTATCTGGTAGAGGCTGCTTACTCTATGTGGTGGTTGGTTTATGTGTATGTTATCTCTGGGCTTGAGAGAACACGGCCTGATGTTGTATTTGTTCATTGTGTTCATGTATTGCTACTTACCAGTTTGTACATGCAATTGCATTAAGCCCAAATATTGCCCAAAATTTTGATGTATGTATTTCTTTGTATGCGATCATAAACACAATCCGGTACTTCTCCAGGACTGCAGTGGTTGTAGAACGGTAGAAGTGTATGCAACTGACTGACTTTAGAGTTTCTGTAGTTAGTAGCACGAGAAAATTCAGGTATTGACTGCATGGAACATATTGATATACCCTTAAGCATGCCATTGTGTTCCTAATTGACAGGAAACAAATAGCTGCTGTTCTGCAACAAATGCACAGATTACAGACTTGCACGACTTGCCACTAGGATTCTCATGTCGTTTTACAATCGATGTGATATTCATATTCACAAGGCGCCTGGATGTACACGTGTACCACAGTCCACACGAAACATGTATGTCTCCGACTCCGCGGCTTCAGCAAGCTCCGCCGGAAGAAGCACCGCAGCGACGCAGGCTACGTCTGCTCGCAAACCTTCACCGTCGACGGCCTCGACTGTCGACTGGATGGTTGTCTGCCACCCCGGCGGGGAGGGCGACGACATGCATGGGCGCCTTCGTGGAGCTCGTCTCGGAGCGAGGGCGTCGCGGTGTGGGCGCACGTCAGCCTCGGGTTGGTCGACTGGGCCACCGGGTGCGCCGCCGCGGCGCCGCCGACGCTTTCTTCTCCCACGAGGACCCGGTGCTGTTCGACGCTGCCGGGAACGACGACTTCTGCAACTGGGGCACCGACAAGCTCGCCTCGTGGAGGAAAGACCTCCGGGGCTCGAGTCGCTACCTCCGCCAAGACTGCCTCCGGATCGACTTGCCGGCACCCAAGTTCACGCCGCGGGACGTGGCGGCCATTGGCACGTTCAGCTCGGAGGTGGGTGCCGACGTGTTCGTAGACGTCGGGCGACCGAGCCCCCCATCCCCGCCCACAGCTCCGTGCTAGAAGCTTATGCCCCTCGCTTCTTGAAGAAACACAACCTCGATCGGCACGCGCCGGAGGCCCAGGACGGCGGCCGGTGCGGGGGCTGGGGCGGGGGCGGCGACGGACATCCATAAATGCTACTCCTATGCGAGTGAACGTCGACGACATGCCCCGGCTGGCCGTAGAGCCGAGGCGCTTCTGCAGTTCGCCTACAACGGCAGCCTGCCCATCGTGGGCGGCCTGAGCGGGGACGGCTATAGGGACATGTTCCGGCACCTGCTGCTCGCTGCAAAAGGGACATGTAGAACCCGTCACCAAAAGACACGCGCCTACGGAGGTACATTCAATTTCCAGACCACCTTCCAGGATCGATCTTCATCCGAAGCTGTGGTCTCATTTGCATTATCCATAGCGGACGACCTTGTTACAGCTAGAGTCTCTGACTATTATTAGAAGTTATAGCAGTTATTGTTTGTGTTGTAGTGGTTAAAGATTTTGTAGCACTTGTTTCATCGGAAATACAACTGATAAAGAATCAAATGTACTCAAAACCAGTCCTCACATATGGTCCCAAGCAAAACAGATGGTTTTTTTTACCATAAGATTATGCAATTAGAAGACAACTATCTCCAATTTGTAAAGCCTGGAGGCAGTCCCACGATATATTCAACCGCAAAGCGTTTAGCACTGATGCAGTCCCATGATACAATCATACAACTGAAAGACAGTGAACACAACAGAAATAACTGAGAAAAGCAAACTTGGAGAGAAAAAATTCACCTGCCACATCATAACATGAGTTTTACGAAACCGGCATAGACATCACACATGGCCTTCAGAAATCAAACTTAGTTGTCTACATGTTGCACAACATAGGTTATGGAGGGCCATGATTCAAGACAGTTGAACATAAATCAGCAAATTACATGTCCTACATTCTCACACATGTTGCATTAAGCCATTAACATTATGGAATGTTAATTTTATTGAAATAATGCTAATCAGATAAGAATTGCCAATAAAGTGATCTCAAGCATTGCAGGTGGGCATACTGAGCATTGACAAATCTAGAAATCCTTCATCTGCTGTATTGAATCTCTATAACAGCCTGAGTACTCTTAACCTTATGAGCACTACTGCACTAGCACATGCTTCAAAAGTCAAAACCAACTACAAAGAATCCCATCCTCAAGAAAAACTATACCAGAGATGTAGCCAGTTCCATCCCACTATGAGGGAAAAACTGCAGGCAAACGCCGTGGTAATTTGAGAACCGTTAGTTAAAAGCCTTATGAATATGGTGTCGAACCACACTAGCAATTTGATAAAATATTGGTCTCCCTAAACTTGATAAGATCATAAGAAAACTGTACATTTCCAAGGGATGTAGCTCTGAGGACAGTTAATAGAGCATGTCCTAAGGAGTATCATCTCCTATTCGTATTCTAACAGGCAAGGGCCTCGCAATCAGACCATCCATAACCCAGCCACCATCAGAACCATCATGTTTGACATGGCTAAATTCCCTCTGAGCATAATCCAGGGATACTTCAAGCCTTCCACCAGGTCTACACTCTGAGGCAACATTACTTGGTTTGAAACCCATATACTTTTCCAGCCAATATAGATAGCTAACATGGAACAAAGATTTGAGCATGTCTTCTGGAGAAGATCCCTCTTTAAGTACAATCTGTAAAAAGATAAAATGTTGTTGGCTTATTAATGGGTAACACAAAACTGAGAATTGCAACATACTTGCTTCAAGATGAACTTACACAAAATTTTCCCTTGTAATTCATAAGCAGATATTGTTCATTTTTGTAAATATCAAACAATGCACAAGCATCTTCTTTGCTGTCAATTATTTCACTAAGCTTAGAACCCATTTGTAACTGCTGGCATATTCTATCTGCAGCATCTTTTGCTTCCGCTGACAAAATCTTGCTTTGCTGTTGCAAAAATTTAGAGGTGCACAAAATGAGAAATATAAAACAAATGAAAGTTTCTTGATTGAACATGTACCATTGAAGCGGTTTTATTGAACACAGATGGCATATTCTTAACTTGGACATTACCAACGACATTAGCTAGAACAGGGGCCTCTAAAGGCTAAACATTGAGCAACATAAACAGTCAGAGAGAAGACAAATTTGATCAGTGCAAGAATAAAAGTAACCTTGACTTACTTGACGTGAAGCACCAAGTGACAGATTGAAGAAAAGAGGTTCCTCATCATTAACTTCTTTGACTGATGGAACTTGTCCACTTAAAAGATATTCACTAAACACCAAGCCTACATAAAAAGGATAGGAACTAAAATGTTTAATCACATCCCTGTAACATTATCACTCTAAAGAATAAATTTTTCACATGAAAACAACTCTGCTTATATTGAAAGAAAATAAGGGTTCACACAATCTAAAGAATAAATGCTACTCCCTCCGTTTTAAATTATAAGTTATTTTGGCTTTTCTATGTACATAGATCTTGCTATGCACCTAGATATATATTATGTCTAGATACATGGCAAAAACAATGTATCTAGAAAAGCCAAAAATGACACGTAGTTTCGAACGGAGGGAGTAAATGCCAAGGAATACAGCATCGATATAAGGGATCAGGTACATACAGTACATGTTTCTACCGCATAAAATCCTATACAGCACAACGTGAAATGTTAGAATAAGAGAGTATTATCGAACCAAAGTATAACTAACAAACTAAATATATGGTTCTAGATTCCATTCAACCATCTATCAGAAATAAACTGCCAGTTTTTACTCTATAAACAGCATTTATTCCTTGGCTAGTTTTGTTGAGGCAATAAATGACAAAGTAGCCTCACTGATAACCAAATGTCATTCATATGAAAGTTGTGGTGATATGATGAAAATCAGCATGGAATAAACATCAGTGAAGAAATCAAATTACTTGCACGGTAAGGATTCAGTGTTCTCAGCTGGATTGATTGATACGACTTGAGGTTGCAATACATGTGAACTGCAGTAATTCCAGCAAAGGAAATAAGAGCTAATGGTACAGATGAGCCAATCTGATTAGCCAATGCAATGCCAAGCCCTATGCCAACAAATTTGCTAACCATTCCTTGCGCCTCACCCTTTGCAATAACCTGAAATGTCATTTCAATTCTTTTCAGTCACAGAGATGAAAATACATTTACTGAATTTTAGGATCATAAGTGCTCAATTCATAACGTGATGCATGAGTTCCTTGTATAAAAACAAATGGAAGGGGCGTGGCTAGTGGGTTGAGAGAAATGGTATGGCATCTATCAATGCACTGGGTGGTGCAGCTGTTCTTCACCACCACAAGGTAGTGTTGACAAATGACACTTCAGAACTCTTATATCAAATTCCAAAATACTTGTAGGAGACCATAAAAGCTTTCCAGTTCCTAAACATCTAAGCTGGCAAGATATGAAATATGAGCAAGATCTATGGCAGATAACAAATTTTGAAATGGAAACAGTAAGTGCTTCCTCTACTGTGTTTATATTTATTATTTAAAACAGTAAAGATCTATCAGAGATAAATTTCCCCTGTAAAAGGTGGATATATCATCTAGTTGTACAATTCCAGATGGATTAAGTAGATAACTGACAACAGGAAAGTCTGAGCCAGTAAGGCATATAAGGATACTACAATTTGATGATGGACTGATACACAGTAAAAGGGAAAAAAAAACTATTAACCCAAAAATGATAATAAGTGAAAACTATTCAAATATGAGGATCGTACAATTCCAGATGGTCTAAGTAGATAACTGAAAACAGGAAAGTCTCATCCAGTAAGGCATATAAGCATACTACAATTTGATTTGATGGACAAACAGAAAAAGGAAAAAACTATTAGCTCAAAAATGATAATAAGTGAAAATTCCTCAAATATGAGGATAAGTGCACCTCAGCAAAGTTTCTTTGTACTGCAAATCCAGCATAGAAGCAACTTCTGGTGGCAGCCTGCAGGCATGGAAACTTACAGTATTAAAGCTGTTGCATTATTGTACTAATAACATAAGATAGATAACCGAAGCATGGTAATCTGTCAAAGTTGTCGAAGGATGATAAACTAAAACAGTGGTTTACTCCAATAGAAAGATAGATACATCATTAGTGCATAATGCATTTACAAAATGGCAAATATGCTATTGCTGGAACATTAGTACGAATAAATATGTGACAAAATAACCCTTTCATAGCACACAGCATATAGAGGAAACAACGCTGGCATGTTGTCATATGTCATTTTTATTCATATATGAGAAAAAAACAGACAAAACTGCATTCCCATATTGTGCGGCATGGGTGTTCTCAGATTTGGTTGTTATTCTTCATTATAAGAAAGCTTCAGTATGAAAGCGAACAACAAGGCATGAGTTAGAGCAATTACATGGTTAGAAACAAGACCCAGTTCACTACAGTTGAAAACTCACTGGAACCTGATGCACATGTTATATCTGCAATTAGCAGAAATAACACCAAAATGGAATCAAATAGAAGTTCTATATGAAATCTTCAAATATAGTCATAAATCTTCTAATGACCATATTATAGGCTCCGCTCTGTAGGACTAATGTTCATATGGCTACCAAGTGTGAGGATAAAGAGATACACAGGGTAGAACACCTTCATTACGATATAATTAGCATAGATTTCCATAAATGCAAACATAGAATACTGATAATCAATACCAACGTAAGTCTTAACCTGTATCAAAGAAGCTGCTGAGCGACCAGCACCAGCAGCCGCCCCAATTGGAACAAACAGGTGAGGGAACACTGGAGTCAGAATCTCCAGCCCATAAGCCATATTCTCCAGAAAATCAGCAAATAACCGCCACCCTTTGAGGTTAACATCAAAATGGCGTCCGAATTTGGACAACATGATCTTGCTAAGGTACCCGAGGCCATCTTTCAGCACCCAATTCACGGCAGCAGCAGTGGGTATCGCTCCTTTCCCTAACCCAACCGCATAGAGCAGAGCCTGAAGAGAACATTTCAGGGAATAAATACGCTATTTACCTAACTGCTTGAAAGGATTGCGATAAACGCTCAGATGAGATGAGCTCCATTACCTGCGTGGAAAGTACCCCGCTCATCTGGCTTGCCACGCCCTGCACGCCGCGCCAGAGCGAGTAGTTGAGGTAGTCGCTGCTGACGCTATGAGGGTATCCGTCGGGCAGCAGCAGTTGGACAGCAACATCGGCGCACCGCCGCCACGCCCGCCCCAGCTGCCTCCGCAGGGCGGCAGGGCCGCCTCCCACCTTTTCGTCCTCGTCATCCCGCTTCGATCCGTCGTCCCCAGCGATGAGATAGGAGGTCCAGGTTGGGTCCGGCACGAGGCGCGTGCGCGTGCCGCCCCTCACCTCCCACACGCCCCCCGCGTCACCTCCGGAGGCGCCGAGGGCCTCGGCGAGTGCGGACGCGGCGCCGGACTGGAGGAGCATGAACAGGAGGAGGAACTCCGGGTGGAGGGCCTGTAGCCACCGCCGCCACCACCCGTCGCCGGGGTCAGGAGAATCCATTCCACTCCCGCCATCGCCATCACCTCCGCTCCCTCCACCGCTGCCGCCGGAGTTACCATAAACGCGGAAGCCGCCGGGAGGACTGTGGGATGCCGCGAGGAGTGGCGGGGAAAGCTTGGCGTCGACGCGGTGGAATCTGAGGGTGGTGAGGGATGGCGACGACGGCGGCCGCGAGGCGACGCGAACGGGGGAGACTGGGGGTAGAAAGGAAGGGAGGAGGAGGAAGGATTGCGGCATGGACATGTTTCTCCTTTCTCGGTGGATGGACGGGCGGCCGGCCGGGCGACGGCGGCTTTGCAATTTTCAAGCTTGGATTGGAAGCGGAAGTGTCGGAGAGACGATTGGGCCAAATTGGGCCAGGTGTTGACGTAGCATAAACGCAAAACGCTTTCCATTGCAAACTTTTCTTTTCGAGAACACGTCGTTATACGCATTTTTCGATAAGAGGAAGTTTTATACTACCTCTGTCTCCACATTTGATCAAAATTGCGCATGCGACACTATAGACAAGCACACATTCATACACACGAATTTGGCGTCTACATCTTAGACTAATTTTGCTTCCAGCGCAATGGATCCTATACCAATCCTGTACTTCTTCAGGACACCATGATACAATCATTGTTCCCAAGTGTACGCAACTGACGGTAGAGTTTCTTAGTTAGTTGCATATAATTCAGGTTTTTTATGACGGCACGGTACATATTGATATGACTAAACATGCCATTGCGTTTTTTTTAGAAAAGAACCATGCCGTTGCGTTTGCGTTGCGTTGCTAGTTAACAAGAACAGATTGCACACTTGCACGTCCTGTAGGATTCTAAAGGTAAAATGTCGTTTAATTACAATATCGATGTGATATTCACAAGGCACATGGATGTACACGGAGCTACTTAAGTCACAGCATACAGCAGCTGCATCTGGAACCGAAACCAAGCAAAGTATATGCCCTTCTGTTGAAGATTACATGACTGCCGGAACACATACATGATCGGGCATTTTCCCCACTCCGCTCACCGAACTCTTTTACATGAAAGCAAGGCGATCATCTCCTCATCCCGTAGCCGCTTTCCATTTGCATTCACAAAGCCGCAAGAAAATTTTACTGGCTGTTCTTTCTCTGCTGCGATCATAGATCAAGCAAGAAAGACGAAGTTGTCAGCTGTCACTCTCTTGAGCCGCATTCTACTTGTTTTTTTTTAAAGCACGCCAAAGCGCGTATTTCGCATTCTACTTGCTTAAATATGGATAATCATGAAGCACTATGTAGTTAGTAATTAGAGCATTGGTGGGTAAGCAACTCACCTGAGCCGCATCCTACTTGCTTAGTCTTCTTAGCTGGGATTGGGTCGTCCAGCCTGAGTCTTCTCTTTAGACCAAGGATGATTTCATCGCTTAGTACATCGTGCCTTCGTTTTGGAAGAGCTGAACTGTTCTCTTGAGGCTTGCTCTTCTTGGGACATCTTTCTACTTCCACTCCAGATTTTCGCTTTGGGCATGGAGGAGTTGTTGGATCTGAATAATAGAATTTCACGGATTCAGACCAAATGATTGTGTAAACATCTGAAATCATCTTCCCCAAGCATACATGCCATAATGGCATCGTTGTAGTATTAATTTTAAGTAAACCATCTAGTATTAAGAAGATCAGATAACACCATGCAATATATGCATAATGAATTCAATATGCACATGAACAAATAGCACTTGATAATGAACCAAAGAATAACTGCCGCATGTCAATCACATAAGGGCCAATATAACGAAAACTGAAAAGACAAATCGTTAATAATACTGAATATTGAAGAACAAAAAATACAAATCGCCAACAATACTGAATACTGAAGAACAATAGAGTATCAAACATATCGTCTAGCACAAGATTTACTAAAAATTATGAAACGAGCACATAGCAGATGATACATAGAAAATTGGCTGCATTGATAAATGTACAATTTATAGTTGTCAATCTCAAACATAGGCGTTACTTATGAGGTTTATGGTCCATAGCAACATTAGAGTGATTCAGTAGCGCCACACTTTTTGCCCCTTTGGTGGTGTTTGATCCCCATTCATCCCAAATGGCCAAATATAAGTATCTGCAAATTTCATAAACCGCTTGGTACTACTGATCATTGAAGCTAATAAAAGGACATAACAATCAATCAGGCATATGATGTGTATGATCCTGAACACTGCAAGGACAGAGGCGTCGATCACCCCCACTTGATCCCTGAACCACGACCGCACATTGTAACATTCAGAGATACCCGCTCGTTTTTCCTCTACCAGTTAGCCATGGCACCAATCAAATATTCAGAGTTCCTAAAGGAGCGAGGCCCAAACCGTCCTCAACGCACCTGAGCTCTGGGCAGTAGGCGCGGCGGGCTTGCCGTGGACGACGACGGGCGCGGCGGCGTCGACGCCGGTGGGCAGCCCGCGCTTCGCGAAGAAGGCGAGGAGCGCGCGCCACGTGACGGCGGAGCAGACATGGCCGTGGCCGCGGCTGAGGAAGTAGCCGTTGGGGCGGACGGAGGCGGGATCGAGCCCCAGCGCGAGCCCCACACGGGCCAGGTCCACCCCGGAGCCGCCGTCCACCGCGATCGCCACGGTGTCCGCTGGCGACGAGGACGACGAGCGACGGAGATGCACGGTGCGGAGCGGCGAGCCCATGGCGGCTGGGGGCGGTGCTCTGTCCGGAAGAGCGTGGCGGGTAGAGGGACGGAGAACGGTCTGGACTCTGCTGCAGCTGCCTCTTCTTTGGGAAAGCGAAGTCTAGAAGGGTCGCCGACTCGCCGCGCGGTCGGACTCGGGTCTGGTTCCGTGAGGTGAGACGGTCACTGAATCATGGGGCCGGCCGGGGCAATCAGTCAGATTAGGATTAGGATTAGGATTAGTCCAGCCCGCCACAAAGCATACGCATCCGTACTGTAACAATGAACACTGTTTATGGGCTGGGCTATCGTGCAGTTAAACTATTTATGGGCTGGGCCGTTTTCAGAGCTTGCTCCTGACGGCCTTGCATTTGGGCACGACCTTTACCGCAGCTTGCCGTGGAGTTGGACCCCGTCGTCGTCGGCAATCTTGAGAAGGTCGGAGTTCCGGGCCGGGGCCGGCCCTGCTGGGCACCACCGCGCGCGCCAGGGCGTAGGCCACAAACCCGCCATAGCTGGTACCGACGTCGGCCACGAGGGAGCCCGCCGCGAGGCCCAAGAGCGCGTCAGCAGCGCGGCGAGCATGGTGGCCTGCGTGGACTGGGACGGCAGGGGAGTCGCAGCTGGTAGCTGGGATTGATTTGAAAGGATTGGTAGCTGTAAGGACCTCATTGAAAAATGTTATAAGACAGTGCGGGCGGTAAATTGTAAAATGTACTGTGGTGCTGTGTATCTCATCTCACACATTTAAGATCTGATGGTCCAACAAGATTGAAGTTTACAAGTTTGCATCGTTCATTGAGTTTACATATTTTCCAGAACTAGACTCCGTATCGATCGTTAAGAATTAAGATACTTGGGTTCATTTTCGTATGATCACAACTCATGAGTCTGATAACATATGGACATGAATGCAATCTATGGTTAGAAGTATAAAAGAAACAGCACATCAAAAACTTTTCTAGACCGATGGATGAAAAGAAATAGAATTACAAAAATATATGTAGAAAACTTTTCATGGACGAGAAAATAAAATGAAATTTTGGTTTATTAGGACACAACAAAAAAATATATGTAGAATTATATAGAACCAATACGTAGGATCGTTCTAAGGTATACTAGCAAAACATGCCCGTACGTTGCACCGGGTTGGACAACTTGCTGAGTGGTTACATGGATCGATTTGGTGATTTATATAAGTATAATCGGTATACTATGTAAACTATATGAGCAATTAGAGTGATGTAGTTCTATTGTAAATTGTTGACCAACCTTAAGTGGCGTCTTGATAGCCCCACGTTGGCGTCTTGTGCTAGCTACGTCTTTAGCATCCGGACATGTAGTAACAACGACGCCTGTGCGTCCACGACTTGTTCGAGTCGCATCTAGTGGACATAATGAAGGCAGGCTCCTGTGACGCCAACCATGAACGTTTAGGACGCACTGGAGAAAAGAAAAAAGTGACACCTTGGCATATTTTTTCTTCCGCTGCAAAAGTATAATTATTTAGTTACAAATATATCTTAAGTATAATCTAACAACATTCATAACGTCTACGGATATATCACATTTTTATAAAACTAACAAAACTGATCTTGCATTTTTATGATTTTTCTACGATTTTTTTTGAATTTTGCAATATCTCTAATTAAGGTTCTTTCACCTTTTTTTCTCTTACATCTTTACATCTAAAACCCTATATTACTTTTTATTTCCTTTCCAACCCTTTCTAGCCCAACTCCTAACGTGAATCCAACGTAAGTTCGTAACCCTGACGGAAGAAATCACAAGAAAACCGAAATTTTCTCAATTTAATATTAGGTATAGATATAGAATTGTACTATGTGGATTGATGGATACTGCTGGCGACGCTGCCCATGGTTTTTTCGAGAGAAAACCGATCTAGTTCCGCATGAACGCGATAACTAAGCTGACTGTCACCCATCTTTAAATCAGGAACTGCATCAACCTTTTACACTGCTCACGCGTCCGTTGGATCGCACTTCGCACGGAAGGAACGTAACCGACCCTCCCGCGCCGCACGGATCTGCCCCCTCGCGGCCATTCCGCACACCAACCCACCCGTTCGCGCACACACGCGAAGAAGCCGAACCGCTGTTCGCTGATCCGGATAACCATCGCCCCCCGCGCGCGCCGTACACCTGTGCCGCTGTGGTTCTGTGCGAATGCGACACGGAAAGGAAAAAAACGCGGGGAGGCCGGAGGACGGAGGAGAGCGGGGCGTGGCAGGGCCCACACAGACTTGACCCGGTTTGCGTGCAACCCACGCAGCGCACCGGCCCACGAAGCGGCGGCCGGCCGCACCGGATCCCGGAACAGCCGCACACGCACCGGGCCGCAGGTTCACGCGGGGCCACAGGAGGCCCGCGCACGGAGGATCCGGACTTGAACCTCGTATCAAATCGGGTTATGGGCTGCCGTCCTATAAGAGGCCTCGAGTCCGCCGGCGCATCTCAAGCCCAACACAAACCCGCGCCGGCCGCCGCCTCCTCCACCGATCGATTCGATCGCATCGCCGGGAAACTGACCCTTGCAGCTGCCGCGCTCGGAGCCTTCGTCGACGACGATGTCGGGAGCAGGTGAGGAGGACAAGAAGCCCGCGGAGGGCGGCGCCCACATCAACCTGAAGGTCAAGGGCCAGGTCAGCACGCCGGCGGTTCCTCCCCCCTTCCTCATCTTCTTCTTTCTTCTCAGCGCGCCGGTGGTTCCCCCTCCGTCGTCGTCTTCCCCGCGGCGAGGTAGAATAGCGCTGTTAAACCCGCCCCCTCGTAGCGATCGATCGTCGTTGCGCGGTGTTTTGTCGGATTCCTAGGGTGCCGGCGATTTGGGATCGGTAGGTTGCGATGTCTCGTTTTTTTGGGAGCGAATGTTCTGCCAATTGCGTTCGCCGTTGTGCCCTAGGTCCCGTGTCGAGTCCCTTCTCGTCATCAATCGATTCCTGGCGATTGACTTTGTGCGGATCCGATTGTAGATTATATTGTTCATACTTGAAGTACTGATTGTCTGAATAGGGCATCGACTGTTGATAAATGCAATATGTATTGATTTCAATGGCTGAATGCTAAAGTTTTATTTCTCTAGATCTTTTATTTCTCGCATGTGACTCATCTTTTTTGTGATCATCATTTGATGTATCTGTTTGTAATTTGCTCTTTACTTGAAAGTTATATCAAATTGTTAAATCGAGTCCTTGTGTCTAGGCATTTTAACATGATATATGCATGACATCTATTGCTATTCAATGTGCCCTGTGGTACTATGGACACTGGCAGAATTCGCGTTTTTAGATTGGTTGTATGTTTGTAACAGTTTAAGCACTGTAGTTTGTTATGATCGTGGGAGATTGAGTTGTATTTGATAGAAAGAAGGTGACATATACATAATTCTGTTCTAAGGTAGGTCTAATCATTAGAGGTTTAACCCGTAGAAGATTTATAGGATCTACTTTTTTTGCTGGATGCTATGGTTTGTATATGAGATTAATATGAGCTAGTTACTATTGTTTGATTGATTGTTTGATTTATTCTTTTGTGCCACGAGCTCAGATTGCTCATAGTCATCGGTGGCTTTTGTAGTCTTATTTTTTGCAAAATTATTTTTAAAGTTGTGTGACAGATTACTTATTCTTAGTTTGCCAAATAACTTCTTTTATTTAATGAAATGAAATTGTCTTGAACTGTCAATTGTATTGAGTTATTTTAACGGCACTGCACATTAGATTGTAAGTTGATTATACTCTCATGAAATTGAATTTTACATAATGAAATCTTTCTGATCATGTACAATCAGAGTTATTTCAGAGGCAATATAGTTTGCATATATAGAGAGACTTCACATTAATACTAATTGGTTGGTGTATTTGGGACAATGCTCCTAAAATGCTTATTGGACATTGACCTATTTGAGGGTTCTAGGGGATGTGTGCAAGTACTCTATTCATTAAGATCTAGGGTAGTTCAATTTGAAGTTCTTTTTAAATTTTTTTAATTTATTTATTTCTATGTATTGTGTGGTCTATCAATGACTGTAGTAGACAGGTGACCTTAAATGGTTAATGGTTAATAAAGTTTTGTAGCACCATTTGTTAGAGCGTAGGGACCGGAGGTTGTAGCGGTGCGAGATGGGAGGACGAGGCTTGAAGGCACGTTGGCGTACAGGCGGCATCGTGCTTGTTGTCGATGAACAGCAAAGGCAAAAGCTAGATAGCAGGGCTGGGTGCCCAAGGGAGATAGCATATATCTCAATCCCAGGCTAATTTTATTATGCAACCATGACTGGGTATTTATACCCGTATTCCTAACAATCCTTGACTAATAATATTGAAATAACAAAATACTCTAGATATGCTCCTAAATACTAGGACTCTTGGTAACCGACTCAAACACCTGGATGCAACTAATCTGAATCCTGACAGACCCGGACTTTGAACTTAACATGCGGACTCTGAACTTGACATGGCGACCAGACTTGCTGTAGACCGCTTGACCCTCAGCCACTTCGTCTGTTCCTCCGTTGATATGTCTTGCTGACCATAACACCATTACTGGCTAACATTTCTGTTCAACTATAATTGCCTAATGTATCTTGAGACATCCTTTAGGCATTGATCAAAATTCTAATATGTTTGAAAAATGTTGAACTTGAATTTTACTGTATTTAATTGATTGACTATTGTGGGAGATCAACATCATCAATTTATAGATTGAGCTGCTTCTGTATTGCTTGAACATATGCATTTTATGTCAGATGTTTAGGTTACGATCTTCTGATATTGCTGTCCCAGATATTACCTGTCTCTTACTCTTCTTCTACTATGATAATAGGATGGCAATGAAGTGTTCTTTCGTATCAAGAGGTCCACCCAGCTCAAGAAGCTGATGAACGCCTACTGTGATCGCCAGTCTGTGGACATGAATGCGATTGCCTTCCTTTTTGATGGCCGCAGGCTTCGCGGCGAGCAGACCCCTGATGAGGTGTGTGGTGCTCCGAGACCCACTTCTACTCCAGTAGCTTAGCTCCTGACATTAAGAGGAATCCTTGACTGATATTTCTTATGCCTGTGCAGCTGGAGATGGAAGATGGCGACGAGATCGACGCCATGCTTCACCAGACTGGAGGCAGCGTTTCTGGTGCTTGTGCCTAGAAGCAGCCGTTGCGGAGCCTCGTTTTGCTGTGCCGTGCTCTCCGCCTCCCTAGTAGTAAACCTAAAAAGTCTTAAGGAACTTGTGATGCTCTGGCACCCTGTGCCATTGCTGAGGGACATCATTAGCCTTGTTTATGGTTTGGTACTTTGTTCTGTCATGACTCGTTTATCTATCCCCTAATATATCCCGCCATGTTTGTACTCCCAATGATGCGCCGATGATTTGTTTTGTTTTACCTGCTCTTAGTGTGCTTTGCTTTACTGGCCATCCCTTGCGATCCTCCTGGTCCTCTGCGTTTTGTGCACGGTGACAAACTGACAGGGCTGATGTTTTGTTTTGTGTTCGCCGTGGTGTAGGAAGCCGTGCGCTGCACGTGTCGCCTTAATGATTTCGATGGTAATGTTACCATGATGGCCTGCCTATAGAGATCAGGCGATGTCTGTCATGGCTGATTGTTATTAGCTCTGCCGCCACGCTTTCGGCTGTATTAGGCCTTCCCCAGTGTGCTGTAGTGAGGCTGGCAGTGCTGCTTCTTCAAGTGAAGATGATGGTACGGACGAAATTTTTTATTAAAAAATGGCTTGAGCGTGGAATGGACTGAATTAATTACGTTGGTATATGGATGTGTTTTCAGTTGATCTCGTTGAGCCGCTGAGTCTAAACAAGGAAACAAGGCTCATTTTGAGTAATTCAGGTAGATCTGTCACTACTATTGATGCTACACCTGTTATTTGTAGGGAACACTAGACACAAATTTAATGTTGAAACATTCTCATTCCATCAATTATGGGAGAAATTAGGGCAAAAAAGTGTGATAGTGAAGACCGCACCGAGCCAAATTTCGGATGACAGTACATCAAGAGAGGGCTACGAGCCATTGCATATAAATTGAACAGATTTTTGAACACCCAATCCCTGCCCTAGTTCATGACAACTTGAGTACTTGGAATGTATTTTGTGCAAGATCTCTTGGAATAGAGTTTAATCAGCGCCTAAGTACATACTAGACAGCCTAAAGTCACAAACTGCAGTCTATCTGCCATTCTGCCTGTACATACATACGGGTATGTCCGTAGTGCCTCTGCCTCGTACAACTATTGAACTGATTATAGATCACTTTAAAGTTCTAATTTTTTTACTCTCTCTCCATTACATTAATCTTTAACTGTTTGTATGGAGTATTAAATATAGGTAAAAAAATAATTGCACAGTTTGATCGTAAATCATGAGACGAATCTTTTAAACCTAGCCCTTGTTTAGATGCTAATTTTTTTTCAACTTTGCTACTGTAGCAGTTTCATTTGTATTTGATAATTATTGTTTAATTATGGACTAATTAAGTTTAAGAGATTTGTTTTATGATTTACAATCAAACTGTGCAATTACTCATATTTTTATCTATATTTAATCCTTCATAAAAGTGACTAAACGTTGATGTGATAAAGAGAGAAAAATTTTAAAATTTGGGATGCATCTAAACAAAACCCTAGTTAGTCGATGATGATTAAAAAATAATTATTAAATATAAATGAAAGTACCACGGTGTCAGAATTAAAAAAATTTGCTCATCTAAACAGTAGAATCCGGTCTGGTCTGCAAACGCGTCGCAAACAAAATACAGTAGTTCCGGCGATCTGATCCGACATGTGCCGTAGCGCGAAATTAAAGTTAGCCACACAGTTCACGAGGGCATGGTCCCGTCGGTAAACTCGCCGGTAAACAGATCTGTGATGTGATCCGTTCACTCCCGTCAGTAACAACAGCCCACAAGCGAGATCAAGTCAAGATCCAAACCCATCGCAGCCTCGCAAATACGCCTGCACCCTTTTTCAGCAGTATTTTGACCGACTAGTGCTCTTCATCTCGTCACATTGTTAAAGCTCTCGGAATACATTTCGGATCGTCGATTTGTTAATTAGTCCAAGCCGACGAATCAGAGGCGCCTGATATTCTTGGAATTTTACTGTTCCGTCCACGCCGTAACGGCCCCATGTGCCAAAACTGGCTTGTTTTTTTTTTTTCCTCTTTGACAACAGCCAAAACTGGCTTTGGTTTGGTCTGCACCTGGGCCTGCTGAGTATCAGCTCCTGCCTGTAACCGTAGCTGTCCGAACAGAAACGGGATAGGATCTGCTAAAAAAAAGGGAAACGGGATAGGAAGCTCCCGACAAGTGGGGGCCATGTATCCACAGAGCCCACCTCCCAGTGTCGAGCTACTAGCTCTAGCTGGTCCTGCTGCACTCTGCAGCCGTACCGTACCGTAGCAACGGACGGAGCAAGACTCGGCTGTCTCGTCTTGAATGCTCCGGATCACATGAACCCTCAGGGTCCGCAGTTAATGAGCAACAATCTACCCGCTGCCCCCCGCGCATTTACTGTAGCTCATGCCCTCTCCGCCGTGGCAAATGAATTCTGTTTAATTCATCTAAAAAAGTCATTATCAGTTTATCACAAATATCTTTATTATTTCCTCTGGCTCTGGGTTTGCAAAATCCTCTTGGATTGCTCGGGCCGGGGCGCGGGGTTTCCTTCCGGGGCAAGCTTCCCAGGCCCAGTCAATGGCTTCCCCAGCAATTTTCACGGCCTAGCGAGAGGTCCGTCCCTGCGAAATGGTCCGGTAACCGCTTTAGATTAGTTGTTAACCAAATCCTTGGGTGGATAATCGCGTGGCGGGTATGGACCGGGGGCGAAAATTAGTCATAAGATAATCCGGTCCTCACGCCTTTCGATCTTGTTTTCGCAGGGTTCCGTGCCGCGCTCTGCAGACTGTGCTGTCACATTGTAGAGAGAGAGTGAGAGTGAGAGTGAGAGGAGAGAGAGAGTGAAGGATAAAAGCATCGGGGTTTTGGACTTTGTCTGCAGCAGCGAAAGGGACGGGCAGCGCAGAGGGAGAACACCGCCTGCGTGCGTGGTGCCCAACAACACCCGCGCCCCCCACTTCCTTCTTCCAGCAGCGCCACCTCCCTCCAGTCCTCCGTCCACCTCTCCACCTGCCCCCCCAGACCTCCCCAGTCCGGCGCGGAGAACCAGCCAGCTAGCCCGTCGTCGCTGTCGCCCGCCCGATGGACGACGGTAGCCGCGGGAGCCCCCGGATCCGATCCACGGCGCTCGCCGCGGGCGCGGGGATGGATTACGACCTCGCCATTGGTGATCAGGGGTGAGTTGCGTTGCGCGCACTGAACAAGCACCGCGCGTGGTTCTGGTTCGCGTGCCGCGGAGAAAGCCGGCGCCTTGGTGCCCGCCGCGCCTGCGGCCTGGGACGGAATTGCTCTGTCACCAGTTTCTGTTCTCTCGCTTCGGCTCCTTCCCCGTCGATCCCCAATTCTGTTGCTCCTCTTGGGGACGAGTTTGGTAGTAGTACTAGAGCCGAAGTTGCTACAGCCAGCTGCGCCTCCTTTTTGGGTGTGTGTGAGCTCTTTATCCGGCCTATGATGATGTTAAGGGAGCAGGATGCAAGGACTACTAATTCTGGGGGGCAAAGGATCGTCTTCTCCCATCTTTTGTACGAAGCTTTGCCGTGGCTTTTGCGCCTTTTCGGCGTGCTGCGTCCATAATCACTTACTGTAGTAGCGATTGAGTTGTCTTGAGCTTTTCTGGTTATATATATAAACCCTAGCTGCCTGTTAGCTGCTCTCGTGAAGTCCGTGACAAATTTGGTGCTGTAGTGTCCTGTTCTGGCTACCGCTTTGGATGCATTTGCTTACTAATCAAAGGGATTTTTGTTTTCCTTGTTATATCCCTTTGCATTGTTAGATTGCTACCACGAGCTTTTGACCTCCGCTAGTCTGATGTCTGATATTTACTGAACATTCTTACATTCCACAACACCCAAAAAAAAGAAAACATATTTGTTGTAAGCAAGATGCAATTTTTTTAGCAATAGTAAGATGCAAAATTTATCATGCCCATTGTTATTGGCACCGATGCATTATTCACGATCTACATTCCTCCAAGTTTACCTTCAGTTCAGTTTAATTCACTGTTGAGATTTTTTACTCTTTCTGCAACATTAGCTGGACAGACTTTTGTACCCCGCACATTTTCGCTCCTTGATCTAATCTTCTCAAGTTTCTTTCAAGTGTAGTAACTTCTGATTGTGCTTGTGGTTGTGGAACTTCCTGCAGTGAGTTGTGGGCGTGGCAGAGTCAGGAGTATGATCTGGAGAAAAATTTGTTAGCTGGTTTGCACCACGCCATTGCTTCACTCGTTCTGCCCTAAATATACATCCACGCAAAGATCTGAACATCTTGTATTTCTGATTTGGCAGCTCCAAGTAGCAGCTTGTGGGATGCAAGCAACAATGTGGGTGGCAATTGGACCATGTTTGATGAGCAAACACCAATTAAACATTGTACAGACTTTGAATTTCAGTTCAGTGATACAGGAGGTAAAGTCTTGCTCTCACGGTTATGAAATGTAGATTCTGTACAATTTCAGTTCTTCACACCAACTTACTTGCGCAAATAGTTTTCCACTGTCAATAACCTGCAAAGATCCCATATGACCATTGGCACCTCCTTTTAAATGCTAACATATGTTATCTAATTCTCTCTGCTTCCTGAAATTGTGTTAATGACTTTGTACTTCATATAGTTATAGTACCCTGTACATCCACAAACAAACATATATAGAAAGCAGAATTACTAGTGTAGAAAGCTTATTAAAGAAATTGTAGCAAGTACCTTTCTTGATTACTGTTTCCCACTTGCATATGTTTAATCTGAGCCATAATATGCAACTAGTATAGGAGTTGACCTAATTATTATTACAAATGGATTCCATTTGGTGTTTCCTAATTCTATCCCATCTGACATTTTCGGCAAACACTTAAGAAGGTGCTTCAATATCGGTTGCATTTTCTGACTAGTAAAAATGCAATGCAGAAATCGTCAAGGACTTTGAAGGAGGGAAAGAAACTATTCAAGCAAAACGCAGACGCATGCTGCAGTTCTGTCCAGAAAATGCTGAGGTACTTGCTCTTTAATGGATATATCAAAGTATCCTTAGAGATGAAATGAATTATTTTTGTGTTGGAAACTGTGTCAGTTTATAGTGGTATGTTGTTCTGCCTTCATTGGTATAAGTATAATGGCTTTCTATGTCTGTACTAGATGACATGTTCTATGACTGAAGATGGGCTTTCGGAAAGTCTTCAAGAGATGGATTTTTCAGGTATACCTTCCATCCTTGCTGCTACACTTTTGGTGTTTAGGATGGGTGCGTTCTTTTCCATTCCTGATTACAGTGGCAATTCAGGTACCGAATGTTTACTGAACACTGATGGGACTGATGAACTGCCAGAAGAATGGCTAGTTAATTGCCCACAAGATATCGAACCTTGTTTACCTGCAGAAGAAATGTATGTGTGTTTCATTCCAATATTCATAAGCTCTTGGATTTTTGAGTTGTTGAGTTCTGTCGTTGATGATGAAGTATTACTACTACTTATTATGGCACCTAAACCTTCTTAGTAGGAATAGCCCAGCTGCTGCCACGGTGAATGCTGTCCATATCTCTGGTTGGTACAAACCCCTCATGAGATTTCATTCTTGCCGTTTATAGAAGATTCTAAGTTGCTGATAGATGAACGTTATGCATTTTTCAGTTCCAAATTCTTCGCCTCGTCAACAATCTATCGTAGTCCATAACAATCCTGCACAAGCTAGACCTACACCACTGAAAGGTGTGCCCAACTTTTATCCACGTAATCATGTTTTTTTATTTTCCCTTTCAAGAACAGTATATATTGGTTATGTAATGTATCCTGTCATTTGAACTCAAAAACACGCTTTCATCTGTTTTATTTTTCCCTTTCAAGAACAGTATATATTGGTTATGTAATGTATCCTGTCATTTGAACTCAAAAACACGCTTTCATCTGTTCCACAGCTGGCAAAAACATTATCGGATCAAAGAAGGCGAGATGTTCTGTGGCCTTCCCGTTTGAGCTTATCAAGCCATGGAGTTTCCAAGGCGCCGTCACGCTGAGCGACATAAACAAGAAGATCCACGCCCCTCCGCCGTACAAGATCAGGCACAAGAGTGACGAGGAGCCCAACTCACTCCATGGCTCGGCTATCTCGGGGAAACCTGTGGTCCGCAAGACCAAGATCCACACCGAGGGGGGAAAGGGGAGCATCACGATCACCACAACCAAAGGCTAAACTGACTATTTGTGGCGCGGGCATGGTGCCTAGTAGGAGGTTTTACCTTTTGCATTTCTGGCGCTCTGGGTTCGTCCCCAATTGTTCCGTGGCCAAGGAGATGCATGACCTTAGTAGAGTCTAGAGAGCTTATAACATTTCCCAGCTTGCTGTTTATGGGATAGATATTAGGTAGTTGGGTGTGCGCTCACGCTTGTAGGGGTGTCGCAGTTGTGCTTGGTTTCTGTTGTTGGAAAGGCGAAATGGTTGGTGTAGCTTGATTAATATGGACAATATTGATTTGGTGAGATCATATAAATCCACGAGATGTGAGCTTGACAGTCAGAACCTGGCTTTGTTATCTGGTTGGTTCTGTTTGCCTGAGGCCTGAGCTGTTCTGAAACAAAACCTGAAGCCCAACTGCAGAAACAGCATGGTCCAAATCTCAGAATAGCAACAAGGATGGGGGCCTACGGATGCTGCCCCGGTCTTGTGGTGTCGCTGCTCATCGGCAACCCTGATTGATGATGGACCAGCGAGGCACTTAGCAGCACAGCAGGTGAGAAGTTGTTGCCCGCCTCGCATCCGTCCTCGTCATGGTCCCGAACCCGACCCTCCTCTTGTCCTCCTGTCTGTGCCCTGGTTTTGCTGTCGGTGATACTACCTGTCAGGATTCTGCAAGTGCGCAGCCGGATCCCTGCTGAAATGACGACTGATCTGCGCCCGCCGGCAGCCGTCGTCCGGCCGCCTGCCGTCCGTCAGTCCGGGAGACGACCCGCTGTTGGATTGGCACACAAACGCACACAAACGCGCGTTGAAACGCAGCCGAGACGCCAGGTCCCGGACGGACGCCAGCCATGGCCATAGCCGAGGCTGAACTCCGGCTCCGCATGGCGCGCCCGTGGTCGGCCCCGTGCTGATCCGCGCCATCGACGCCGCGCGTCCGTGCTGCACGGAGCCGGGACCTGCCGCTGTCGATGAGTGATGACGCGTCGCGCCGTGCGCCCGTATACACTGGGGGTGTCGGGTGTCCCTGCACCACGGCGACGGATAGGCGGTGCGTGCCTGCTGCCGCTGCGTTCCACAGTTCCGCTGCAGCAGGCGCGTGCCTGCTGCCGCTCCGTTCCACCGCAACAGTAGATGTGCAGGAGATTAAGGATCTAATCAGTGATATGCTCAAAAAAAAGATCTAATCAGAGATTATCTACGGAGAACACATTCCCGTTGGCTACAGGACACAATGCCGTCGCGTCAGTCGAAGTAGAGCAGCTGTCTGGACGCAGAAACGCCGCTCGCTCGGCTTGATGGACATGGATCGGTTGCCTCCAAGACTCCAAGTAGTCCTATAGTACTAGCAGTGGCAGTCGCAACTCGCAAGTTGTTAGCGCCAACTTGCATTTGCTGTGAGAAGCCAGTGCTCTACATACACGACGACTACGAGGGAGCGCAAGCCGGGGATCAGGCGTCCCTGCCCGCCCGGGCACGCAAGAGTCGAGCGAGTGCCGTCGCCGCCGCGCGGAGGCCGGTGCCGGTAGGCAGCGAGCCCCCACACGCGTACGGGTACGGCCACAGCCTGGCGCGGCGCCTTCGCGCGCGGACCCACCGGTTCTCCTAATCACGGCTCGTCTTGTTGCTGCCAAGACAAAGCTGATGCTTCGCTGCGCCTCCGATCTGGCCTGCAGATCCAATCCGAATGCCAGTTTTGGCACTTCTCCGGCGCGCGAGGCCAGGCCTCGTCTTGTTCCGAATCGCCTCGCATTGCATTATTGGCGTCCTCCCCTGTTTGCAGTTGCAGCATCGCATGATGAGCACTGACAGTCCGGTAAGTAACAGGTCTCGTGAAGCAACGGAACTGATTCCCTGTTTGCTAATCAGAATTCAGAACGTCTTGTTCAGTTCAGACTCTAGATCTGCAGGAGAACGGCGAACCAAAATCATCTATCTGAAGGAGAACGCTGCCTCACCAAACTATCCTTGGCCTGTTTAGATTTTCGAATTTAGGCTCAAATTCCACCGTGCAACACCATGTAAAAAGAAGATTTCCCGTTATATTAAAATACTGGCACATGCATAGAGTACTAAATATAGATAAAATCAAAAACTAATTGCACAGTTCGGTTGTATTTTGTAAGACAAATATTTTAAGCCTAATTAGTTAATGTTTGGACAATTTTTACCAAATATAAACGAAATACTATAGTGCATATTTATGGCAAAATACCAGCTTTGTAACCTCAAACTTGGGATCTAAACATGGCCCTTGCCTTGGAGGCTTGGAAACTGACATTCCTCTCATGGAGCAGTATTGGGCACTACTCCCTCGGTTCTAAAATAAGTGTTGTTTTAGGTTTTCGTATACAAGTTCGACTCGATTTGTATAAAATATATGTAATATTTATATTTTTAAATAAATTTATTAAAAAACTAGATGAAAAGATCTTTTTGATGACACTAATTACTTAACATAAATATTTATATATTTTAATATATAATTGTCGATATTTATTTCTCGGAAAACGAGAATGACACTTTGGACGGAAGGAGTACTGATTATTCGCGTCCTATTCTGTAATTAATGACTTTAATGGCTAATCATGCAGGACTCCAGATCAGACTGCAGTGCAGAGCAGCAAGAGATGGCAAGTGAAATCCCCTCATCAGGGATTAGATTACGCGGCCTCACCTAACGCTGCACGCTCTCCAATTACGCATGGACACACTCAACACTGAGGTGCCTGCCAATCAGCGCTGTGCTGCCATTGTAGAGAGGTCAACTGAAGTTGTTGCAATAGGAAACGACAAGGCACTGTACTAATTTTATAGCTACTCCGTAGTGTAGAGAGAGAGAGAGGACACCCTCATGGCAGAATGCAGCGGGATCCCCTGCCCGTTTTCCTAATGGATGGATGGATAGACCCATCCAAATCGGAAGAAGCATAGCACCAAATGTTCGTACGTATTATGCGGTGATCTGCATACATATATACATATACGTACAATAGTAGAATACATTACAATGCTGCAGCTTGCAGGTACCTTTTCTGGCAGTAGAGACGTCGTCGTCCTCAAACCAAACACCAAGCTGGACCGGTACCATAATGCGGTGATATGAGGGCGAATGGGAAGCTTCAACGGTAGGGAGTAGCCAGCCAGGCACACCAAACGCTCCTGAACTTTGTATACTATCCTATATTACGAAGGCACCGATGTTGTTTAGCATTTTTACGAAGTTTTGAGTTGAGGAAAACGTAAAAGAAGAACTACGTAGACCGTAGCTAGTGTGGTACTTGTCTTTGTGTTTGTTTTGTGTGGTTACAGAATGGTGTGTTTCGAGAGGTTCATCGCACTCTGATGCCTCGTTAGCAGTAAAGAACGGACACACATATGCACCCACCGTCATGTCGACCTGCCGTTGCTTGCACGCACCACGCAGAACGTTGCGAAGCTGTTCAAGTAGCCACTTTCACCAATGTTTAGTTTCTTTATTACTCTTCTTTGTATAATAGTCTGTCTGTCCTGTATAACTTGGCATTGTACTCTGAAACCTAACAATTGGCGGTTAGGCACACATCACATACATGTCGCCGGGTAAAAATCACGTAAAATGTAAACAATCTTTGAGCGAATTGGAGGCATTCAACAATTTATTCTTTCTTTATTACAAATTCACAGTCATTCGAGCACTCAACAGCACCTTTTTTTTTTTTTTTTGCGACAAAGCGCTCAACAACACTAGGTAGGTGGTGATTCAAGATAAACACATACAAACACTAGAAGACATTTCAACGGAAGTGTCCGGTGGCAAGAGAGCGGTGGTAAAAGTGTGGAGGATCGGCGGAACTATGCTACAAATGTTTCTTATGGCAGCTAGGGAGAGACAAAGAGTTGGGGGCAGAGTGTGTGAAGGCCGTAAACCTCAAAGAACGAGGTGTTGGTAGTGGAGACTGGGAAAAAATTACACAACGGAGATCTTCCTACGACTCCTGAGATGTGCTACTCGTTGTTTATCCTTAACAAGGTATTGCACTGCATCATATGATGCGATGTTGTCACATATTTTTTTTCCCTCCTAGAGACTAGTCTTCTCCAATGATGATGATGAATCGATTCAATGGAAAAATTACACCCGTGGAGCAATACTTTGATCCAACTCCTTGATCTTTAGTGCTTTAAATCGATCATGCAAATAAAAAAGAAGGCGACAGTGCCAAAAAAACACTTTTTTGATATGCCTCAGTTGACCAAAAAACGAGTATGAAAAATAACATTTTTTGTTCTAAATTATATGATGTTTTGGCTTTTTAATACATACTCCGTAGCTTCCATTGTGAATTTAGACTTACACTATGATTAGATATATAATCTGAAAAGACTAAAATATCTCATAATTTTAAAAAGAAGGGAGTAACATCAAGGTAGCACAACACACAAGTAAGGACGAGGAAGATGAAAAATTAGAAGTTCAAGATGAGCAGTCGAACTGCTGGATACATGGCCATAGATGATTACTAGTGTCTGCAACGGACAACCCTTAACTAAACAATTCAGCTCCGCAAGAAAACTAGACAATCATGCACTACAAAACAGCATGGTAATAGGGTACTGTAATCTAATCATTTTGTACGTTTATATCGTCTTGGAAATAATATTTCTCATATTTTTGGCACCTAAAATTGCGCGCTAATAATAGCATGTAGCCCCAACCGGAAACCAGGGGCGTGAAACTCTCACACCAAAAAAAAAAAAAAAAAATCCCTACCCATGAATAGGAAGGCCGGCGATTACGCATGCATGGCACCTCAGTAATTTAGGCCCAATTGTCCGCACGTTGCGGTAATTGTATATTGGCCAGTTAAAAAAAGCCCGCGAGACCCGCTCCAAGCTCCCCCGTGCCCAACGCCTCTCCTCCCCCTTCCCCGCGCGCGATCCTACCCGGCCATAAGACGCCACCTCCCCGCATCTACCGCCACCTTATCATCTCGCCTCCATCCCCGACGCGAGCCAGGCACCTACCTGCTGCGGCAGCCCAGCGAGATGGACGGCCGGCGGCCGGAGATGCGGCGGACGATGACACTGTCCGAGCAGCTGTCCACGCCCGACCCGGCCATTCGCGATTTCCTCAAGATCCCCCACGACGCCGACGTCGGAGAGGGCGATGGCCCCTCGGCCGTGGACGCGCAGGGGGGCAACGGCGGCGGTGACAGGACGACCGGCTGGAAGCCGCTGCGGGACCGGCTGCGGCTCCGGCGCGCGGTGGGCGCCTGGCAGAAGCCTAAGCCCGGCGCGGCCACGGCCCACGCCCGGACGAACAGCGGAGGCGTCAGCAGCATCAGCAACGCCAACAACCGCAGCAACAAGTACAACTACAACCCCGGCGAGGCGGCGGCGGCGTTCTCCCGCACCTTCTCCCGCGCGCCGTCGCTCGGGGCGCCGTCGCTTAAGGCGACGCCCACGTTCTCGCGCGTCGCGTCCACCCGGGTCGGCCCTGCTTCCGCCTCCCGCTCCAGCTCCAGGAGCCCCGCGACGCAGGACTTCCGCGACGTCGTCGAAGAGCGCCGCCACGGTGACGACAACGGGGAAGAGGAAGATGACGACGAGGAGGAGGAGGAAGAAGAAAAGGAGGAGGCGCCCGCGGCGCAGATGTCTCTGATGGCGCTGCTGGGCCAGACGGACGACAGCGAGTGGGACGACGACGAGGAGGAGGAGAGCGGCGGCGCGCGCAAGAAAGGCGACGGCGACGACGACGAGGACGACGGCGAGGGGCGGGAGGAGGAGATGGTGCACGTGTGCTGCGTGTGCATGGTGCGGCACAAGGGTGCCGCCTTCATCCCCTGCGGCCACACCTTCTGCCGTCTCTGCTCCCGCGAGCTCTGGGTCAGCCGCGGCAACTGCCCGCTCTGCAATGGCTTCATCCAGGAGATCCTGGACATCTTCTGACGGGTCGAGCTCGCCGCCCGCCTCCATTGTTCTTTATCTGCTGCTAGGCCTCTTCACGTAACGTCCATGGCATCATCGCCGTTGGCGTCGATCGTCATCTTCTTGCTCTGCTTCCTATCCTAGACCAGGATGTGAGTGGCCGATGCGCCACTCCGGAATCTGTGAAACTGAAACTCGTAGATGAACTCGATTTGGAGCTGTCCAACACCACAACACCAAATTTTGGTGTTTGCTAGTACTACATACGGTTTTTTATTTTTATTTTGGATGTTATTGATTGTTCAAGTATGTTACTGTAAGTGTCAATAAAGTGGTACAGTATTACGGCAATTACGCAATGTGTGGGTATTTCCATAATAGTATTTCAGAGTGGTTGTTAGGTTGACTAACCAGCAATGTGTGGAGTATCATTCAGAGGAACTTCTGAATCCAACAAACCAGAGGTCCGGAGCATCTTTTGTTTAGCTGAGGCTCGTAGGATCCTGTATGATTGTATCCCAGTTCTCTTTTTTTTTTTAGTTGGATGGAAGTTGGAACTGAACTATCAAAATTGTTCTCGTCACCATCTAATCAGACGATAACGCAACTTTTGGTCCAATAATCTTCTCGGCCTTCTGTTTCTGGCCCATCTGGCTTTCACGCATGTCCGGTATACAAGGACCTCCCTTTGGTGGGCTGGCCCGTCTTATTTCCGGTCCTTGGCCAAGCCCATGGATATGGCAGCCCATCATTTACCGAGGAGATACTCTCCCTGAAGTTTCTCGCCTTTTCCACTTTCTGTAAGCATGATTGTAAGCCGTGTATTTCCCACCGTAGAATGAAATTACCTTTTTTTTTTCTTTTCCTTACGAGAGTGTAGTGAAACTACTGCGATACTGTAACCACACTATCCAAAAAAAAACTGGTATGAAAGGAACTCGTTTAAAATCAATCCTGCTGCGTGCGCCGCGCCCATCTGAACTTATCTGAAAAAAGTATATAATGATGGCGCTCAGGTTTGGATTTTCCTGAGGCGCGAAATCCATCTCCGTGCAGATCAGCAAATGCCGACTGGATCGCGGAGCGTGGCACGAACATACGGCCGCACGCCGCACGGTACAACACACAGATGGACATGGACCACACGTCGGCACAAGCGTACACGCCGCGTTACTCCATTTGAGGACAGGGCGCAGGCAAGCTTCGGAAGCCCAGCCGGCCGGCCGGCGGCTGATGCAGTGATGCCCATCCAGTGTCACGGCAGGTACGGAGCGGGCGATGCCAGAGAGGAGAGCCCGGACACCCGCGCGGGTCCAGACGCAGGGACCGAACCACCGGCGGCGGGGAGGCCGCTACGGCTGCAGCGGGAGCCGGGAGCTGCGCGCGTCGCGTAGCCAGCCGGCCAACCCCGTCCCGCCGCGCCGTCCGTGCATCCGTGCGCATGTCTGCCGTGCCGTGCCGCGCGCGAGCCCCGCTGGCCGCGGCCTAAAGGCGTTGTTGGGGTGGGGTTCGGGTGGGTACCAAACCCAACACCAACCAATCCAACCCGTCCGCAAACCACTCCGCCCCGTCTCTTTCCTCTCCTACCCCAGAGCAGGCGAGCAGAGGCCGGCCGCACTGGCACACCGGGCCATGTCAATATAGTAGTGGTAGGCTGGTAGCGATAGCAGTAGTGTATGCCATGGTAGACTGGTAGTGGCACCACCACTTACTTCTACGCCTGCGTGCCTATAGTACCCCATCCATCCCCCGTATCCGGCTGGCCTCTCTTTCCCCCTTGCACTGCACCCAACTGGAGCGGCGACCAGTGGCCGGACGGCGGGGACAGTAGTGGAGTGCGTACTCTACCGCCTTCTGTGCTGCGCGCGCGTGTGCGGACCTAAACGGCGCCACCTGCCGGGCTATCTGCTCTGCTTTTTCCGGCCACCAGCAAGTCAACAAGAGACAGCGCCGGCCCCGGCCCCCGGCCGGCCTCGTCGCTTCGGTGTGGTCTCGGCTCAGCTGGTGAGCGGCAGCGCCATGAGCAGGGAGCAGCAGCCGCCGCCGCCCCGGCGGTTCATCGCCATCCCCTTCTCCTCCGGCTGCCGTTCCCACTCCAGCGTCGACGTCGTCGACACCGCGCGCCACGGCAAGAAGCCACACCCGCAAGGTGCGTGCGCGGGCGCGCCAATTGGGGCAACCCGCAGTTCTTGACGCGTTTCGTTCGGTTCGGTTCTGTTCTGTTACTGATGAGTTCCGGTTGCCATGGCAGGGGCTGAAACAGGGGCGGTGCCAGGCGGCGCGTCGGTGAGGCCGCCGGCCCCGGCCACGGCGTCGGGGGGCAAGGGGGAGTCGCTGGTGGCGCGGCTCCTGCGCGGGTTCAAGAACCTGTCACAGATCTTCGCAGTGTACGACGAGGACGAGGACGAGGAGGAGGAGGAGGAGGAGCGGGAGATGGTGATTGGGCTCCCCACGGACGTGAAGCACGTGGCGCACATCGGGTGGGACGGCAGCACCAGCACCACCACCAGCCTCCGCTCCTGGAACCGCGCCGCGCCGCCTGCACCGGCCTCCTCCTCGTCGTCCTCCGCGCCCGCCGTCGCCGCGGCGTCGGCGCCCCAGCAGCGGCAGCAGCCGCAGGAGCAGTACCCGCTGCCCCTGGCGCCGCTGTCCATGCGGCAGTTCGAGCTCGCCATGGCCTCCCAGGCCGCCGCCGGAGGAGGCGCCAGGGCCACGAGCGGGGGCGGAGCTGCCCACCGGCGTCACAGCTAGCGTCAGACGGAGCGAGAGGTTGTGGTACACGCCTACCTACGCTGCGCTACGCCCTTGCTGGTGGTGGGCTCGTCGTCGTCAGACTCAAGACGCCAGGCGTCACAGGCCGTCGTCCGTTTCTGCCGCCCCGTGCTCGCTCCCATGTGGAGAGAACAGAGAAGAGAAGGGTGGGGGCGGACCGACGACGCGGCGGGAACGCCTGGCTGGCTACCTCTGCGTCCGGGTCCGTCAGTCCGTGCTGCTGGTCGTCGTCGGAGTTGGTGCGTGCTTCGTTTGCTTGTGCTTTGGCGCCATAGTCGCTGCGGTTGCGCTGTCCGTAGCCATTTTTTCGCCGGGGATTGTTGGCTTGCTGCTACTTGTTCCTTACTGCCACTACGAAATCTTTAATTGCTCGCTTTACACGCAGCTCCATGAACATGGATCGGGGTTTAGGGCGTGGCGCCTCTGGTCGTCACCACCTTTTTGTTTCGTCTCTCGTCTCGCTCTCCCTGTCTGTATTTTTCTGCCGCCGCCCCTCGCGCGCGTCACCTCGGTCGGTGGACGGTTGCGTTTGCGCTAGCTATAGGCTGCCCGCTGCCGTGCCAGCCTGTTGCGGCCGCGGGCGCGCGCGTCTCGACGGTCGGTTTTCGCCCTCCCTCCGAGCTCCGGCTCCCGTGATCTCGTGCCGTCCGTCCGGCCCGCGCGGCGCCGGCCTAGCTCGCCCCGCGCCCGCGCTCGTGCATGTGACGGGTGTCAATGCGTGCGCGTGCGGCGTGCACGGCTACTGTTCCGCGAGCAGGGGATGTAGTCGTGTCGCTGTGGTGGTGTGCTCGCGTTTTATCCTTGGGGGCGCCTGGATCCCCGCACGCGCGCACGAGGCCGTTTCTCGGAGGATGATTCTTTTCCCATACATACAAGGAATCATTCTTGCTCGCTCCGTTTCGCTGCCTGCCTGTCTACGCTCCTGCTCCACGGAAATGCTCATGGCGGTCGGTACACCGGTCCAGTGTGCAGTGTACGTATTCGCGTCTCCCGTGGTGGATGGGATCGACCAGCGTGGGTGAAGGATCAGAGGAAGCGAACGAACTGCCCCCGCTGCCAGTGATCAGCCAGGGCGGCCCTGGCTGGCATCTGCCGCGGACGGCGGAACTGGATAGAGTTCCAGTCTGCCTGCATCGTGCGCGTCGCAGTCATTCGCAAATGCGCGCCGTCCAAATGCCCTGCCCCTGACACCCGCCTCCGCTCTGTCTGGGACTCTGGGTGCCTTGGTTTGAACTCTTGCGCTTCACGTGACCCGATTTGGACGCCTCAACTAATCCACGGAGTAGTACGGCATAATCCTCCTCCTCGTCCTCGTTCGGTCGTCGTCGCCGTTTCGTTGCGCAGGCCACAAAGGGGAGGGTGGCAAGCCAATTAGGGAATACGTACGGGCCAACGCTGCAGGGATAATCTCAAAGATGATCCACGACGTTTTCCAGTCAAGTTTCAGCGTTTCGAATCCGAGCGCATGCACTGACCACCGGGAGGCTGGCCCGTGCGGACGTCACTATGCATTGCTCGCCTGATCGACTTCATTTCATTTCATGGCCGCCGTACGTACTGTACGCACGGTCGCACGCGTCGGCGTTGCTGTCCTCGCTGTCGTCGTTGCCGAGTTCCCGTCGCGCCGTGGCCCGTGACGGGCAATAACCATCGCCGGATCGGACGAGCCGCCGTCCATCCGCGCTGCTGCGTGACAAACTCCGGTGTCGCGTCCCGTGTCGCGTCGCGCCCCTCTCGCTCCCTGGACCCTGTCCTGCCGATACGATCCGAATCATCACTCATCATCGGGCCGGCGCCATGAGCCCGCTAGGGTTGTTCCGTGCTGTTGATTAATTAGGCCGGGCGGGGGCCGTAGAATGGGACGGGTTCGTCGTGTGGCCACCGCTGCGTTACGCGACGAGATGCTGCGTGATCCGGGGGCAGGGCGCCACGGGCACCCGCGCGTCCGTCCAGCGTCATGTGACCCGCCCGCCGGCCGGCTCCAGCAGCGCTTCCCTCCCTTCGTCTCTAGTCTACGATCGGTCACGTGGAGGGGTGGAGAATCATCCCTGCGCTGCACTGTGCACTGCATACAATACAACACACACGTACCTGTATCCTGTGGGCGGTGGCGCTGTGCCGATGTGCCCCCCGTCCGTACTGAAGCCAGCGTCGCTGATGCCTCGGTTCGTGAATGGGGATCGCATTTCGCATGATAATCAGCGATTCAATCAAATGGTGCTTCTGTTCTGCCGAGGGGCCGAGGCAAGACGTGTGATATGATACGATAATGATGATGATACATTGATACCAATGGGTTGGGTCGGGTCCAGCTGAACAGTGTCTGTGCGTGTTGGGTTTAGCAGCATTCGGCAATCAGCAGGGTCTCAGTATGAGGGTTTGGTAGCCTGCCTCCTCTTGTCTTGTGACGCTCAATCAGTGGTTTAGCCCCAGCTGCCACTACCTACTAGTGCTACCTAAGCTAACTGCTAGTACCCAGTTGGCTACTTGGCAGTTTGCAGCTGTGCTCTTGTCTATGCACGAGCCGCGCCGGCAGCGGTTCCTGTTCCGAGAAAAAAATTGTGTCTTGGGCACGGGCGTTTGTTGGCTACCGCTTGGTCTTTCCGCCACGCCGCCTGCTTCGGCGATGGGCACATGTGGATTCTACTCCAACCTGCTGCTCATCTCTTGTTTAGTGTTCCTCGTCTCTTGTTTAGTAACTGTATGCCCGTAGTGTGTCACGTTTCTTCTGGGACAATACACAAGACCAGACATAGCGCCAGAGATGCAGAATCCTATCAGCTCTGTCTGTCAAAATTATTTTAACAAACAACGCGCGAGGCACGTTCGAAAAACTAAGGTAACAAACAAGTTAAACTAAGGCCATTCGTAGCTACACACGGCCCCCCTAGTCGGGGTTTTAGGTTTGATTAGGTTTCAGACACCAGCAGCTCACGCAAAGGGTAACAAAGCCATTGTGACTTGTCAAGCTCATGTCTCGAGGGCCCGCACCTCCCTCGCGTCGTCTCCTCGGGGGGAGGCGACTCGAGGGCCCCCGCGCCGCCACCCCGCGCCCCCCTCCTCGTCGCCGGTTGGGCCGCCGCCGCTCCTCCTCGCCGGCGGCGGCGACCAGCGGGGAGGGCTCAACAAGGCACCTCTCCGCACCTCCTCGTCCTCGTGCTCCCCCGTGCATCCCTCTTCCCCCCTCCTCCCTCCCACCTTCCTTTCCGGCGCCGGTGGCCACCGGTTGCGCGGGGCGGCGGATCCGGCCCCTCCTTGACCGGATCTGGCCCCTCCGCGACCGGATCTAGCCCTCCGCGGCCGGACCGGCCGGTCAGCCGACGACGGACCTCACCTAGGGTTGAGGGTGGCGGTGACAGGCTCTGCCGGCCAGCCCCCTCCCCTAGGCTCTGTTGCGCCACGTTGGCCGGTCTGGCCCCTTCGTGTCTGGGGTTGAGGGCGGCGGTGACGGGCCCTGCCGGCCAGCCCCCTCCCCCAGGCTCTCCTGCGCCGGGCAGCCGGAGCTGGCCCTCCGCGGCCGGGTCGACCGGGCCTAGGGTTGAGGGCGGCGGTTACGGGCCCTGCCGGCCAGCCCCTTCCCTTAGCCTCTCCTGCTTGTGGCAGCCGCGGGCGGGTTGACCGGGTCGGCCGGCGGCTGGCTGGGTCTAGGGTTGAGAGCGGCGGCGACAGGCCCTGCCGGCCAGCCCCCTCTCCTAGGCTCTCCTGCGCCGTGCCGACCGGATCTGGCCCTCCGCGGTCGGGGGCGGTGCTCATCCTCCCCGCCGGGTGGTGGTTGGAAGGATGGCCCAGAGCCGGCCCGGGCTGCGGCGGGCGGCGGCACCAGCCCTCCCCACCGGTCGTGGTGGTTTGACGGACAGGGCCACTACGGGCGGTCACGGCCCTGGCGAACGACGGCGCTCATCCTCCCCACCGGCGGTGGTGGGTTGATGGACAGCCCAGGGCCGGCACGCGTCTCCGAGCCGGCGTGCCGGCTGTGCTGAAGCGGATACCGGCGACATGTCCTCCCCACCAGGGTGGTGGGTTGATGGACGGCGCTGGTCGTGACGGTGCCAACTGCGGCCGACGGTATTAGGGTGAAAACCCCCCTTCCAGGCCTTGCGCCTTGGAGTGACGACGGTGGCGGCCGCGTCACTTCCTTCCCGAAGGCGTCGTCATTTTGGCCATTGGCGGCGGCTGCCGGGGTTGGGGAATGAAAGTTCCAGTGGGTGGTATCTCAACGCAGTTGGCGTCCGCGGGCGTCATCTCCTTCCTAAAGGCTCCGTTGAAGAACCCTTCTAGTCCCCGCGTCATTGTTGTGTTGTGTTTGTGGCCACTCCCTCTGTGGTTGTGGTTGTGTTGTAATTGCCGGTCTCGGCTTCTTCTTCTTAATGAAAAGACATGTGAAGTCGTGTTCGAGAAAAAAAGCTCACGTCTTGTAAGCATGGGCGAAACTCAAGGAGGGAAAATAATGTTACAAAGAAGAAAATTGTTCGCGATCAAAATCGACAACGCTATACCATACAAACTGGAATCACGTAATAGACCCCAGGTCGTCGCTGAAATAATCGAAAATGCAGGTGTGAAACGTTTAATTTAAACTCTGGGGTCCGGACGAGAAAATTATGGCCTTCAATTAACATTTACCCCCGTAGTTCATGTACATAGTATCTCAAAGAAATCAGCAGCAGCTTCATGCAATTCTTCATCTGTGAGATTCTGATGACCATATGGTCTCAGCTTCACAGATGTACTTCACAAGCGAGAAGCGACTCAGTGTTCAGCTTCTGTTCAACATTGAGACTTGAGAGGTGAGCACTAAGTGATCAGAACCTCTTCCAAGCGGGATTGTTGGACTCTCAGGAAAACGCAATTTGGAGAATTGGAGAGTAGGTTTCAGATGACAGCACTTAGACAGAGCAGTACTTGGTTACAGAGAGCACAAGTAAAGTGCAAATTCAACCAGTAAAGTGCTTAGAAGATAAGAAGCTGAGATCAGCTCTAACAAACTAAATACAGCTAGATATAGAAGCACATAGGCTTATACTGAACCTTGAATTCAACTGTATGCACAATTCAAGAAAATTAGCTATATAGCACACTGTCTAGCATACCAATCAAATTAGAAACCAATTTCAATGCAGTAATAGGAAAGATCGGCCACTGACAATATTCAAGCTATTTTTCTGGAACAGGGCAGGGAACATGGCACCATGGACATCAAATTTACAGACCTTGGGGTGTTTGTCCAAGAATTTAACCCAAATCAACCTCCAGAAACAGTTGGAGTGTGTTCAAGTCATAGCAGAACTCCATCTTCATCACCAGATGCTTCGTGTTGTCCATGCACACTAAACAAGTGAACATGACTTTCCTTCTTGTTGAAATCTTACAATGAGACTTGGAGTGGCCATATCACATGGACAAGGGTTATGCCGAGGCAAATCCAGTCAAGAACCCCATCAAGGCCAACTTCATCACATGACTGAAAATTTCTTGAGAACTAACAGTGTTTTTATTGAAGGAATTACATTTTTTGTCAGGTCAGCTGAACCCAGTAAATAAGCTAAATTTGTGTGGTTCTTCTTTTTAAAATGCTACTCCATCTTTTTTGCCTCTGTTGTTGAGCAGACCTAATGTGTAAAGGAACTTTGTACTATCTAAAATGAAATAACCTTTTATACGGACAAACTCTGGCTTATTGCTAATTCTCTTGTTTTGGCAACAAGTTTTTGAACAAAGCCATCTAACTAGGTCCAAAAATGCATCCAACTTTAGGTCACCTATGTACTTCAGGGACTATTTTCTAACATACTAATTCATAGCAAGAACTATGGTCATTCCTTTAAAAACACTAATAAAAGTAATGAATTTATGTAACTTGCAACTTATAACATTAGAACCTAATTAGTAATCTAGATGTTTTTTTTCACAGATTTGTTTTATGCATAAGGGAAAACTAAGCCTTAAACAACAAACATTCAAAGATGTTGTGTGTATCGGTGCATGAACATATGAGGGATGTGTTTACCTTGATGCAGTACCATGATTGAACTTTCTTGGATGATTTACATTTGGGAGCGCTTGCTTACTGGTTCCAAATTGTCGTGTTTGCTTAGTGTCTCTGACATCCATTCATCTGCAGGTCGTTGCCTCATCCATGCAGATGTGGCCTAAAACTCAGACCTGAGCACCAGCTATGCGCAAGTTGGAACGGAAGACAAAGGTTCTTTACGATGGTATCAATCCCAATCCCCTTCCTCACCTCATGGAAATGGCAGTGGCAAGGTGATGGGATGAGATGGCGTGGGGAGAACATGGTGTCCTCATCAGTCATTAGGAGGTGATTTCCACTCTTAGAAGCTGGTGTGTTGCATGGCATGAAGGTCTCAGTCAGCACTCATCCTTTAGAAGTGCTATCCTCTACTGGCTGTAACCTATTTGCCTGGGCCTGTTCTCAGTTGGTTAACACTGCTCTCTGCCCGGCAAGCCAAGATAACATATTTCTGAATTGACTTATGTATCCTTTCATACTGATTTTTCATGTTACATATACGTTCATACCAATTTTTCATTTCCCTGGAGGATAAACTCAAACAATGGCACTTTAGCAGATCAATTTGTAATGGTTGGATGCTGACAAATAAGAAATTTTGATAGCAAGTGATGAGACCCAGAGTGGTAGGGTTTTCATTTGAGATTCTAACCGCGTGGACGTCTTATGACCATATCAAATACAGACACTCTTGTTAATGGTCTGCTGGACTTGTACAAGTGCAGAAAACTAACGCCTTCCAAAATTAAATGATCTATTACATTGGACACCTTTTTTTTGTTTTGGAGAGAGGGGGGGGGGGGGTGTAGTTAGTGATAATCATGTGTTCCTTCAGCACCTGAACAGAACAAACACTTTGCATATTCAAGAAGTGCGTGCATACTGTTATGATGCACATTTCTTGAATCTACAATTGCTAGAGACTTGTACGGTATGAATTGATGGTACCAACACAATCTCTGGTGCAAATAATATAACACAACACATTTCAAGCTCTTCAGCAAATTGTTTTATCACAACAACAGCCAGGTAGTACCTAGTTGGCAACTGCATCTCCGCAGTGCTCCACGGAATTGGAGCCAGTATGCTCCAAGGAATTGGAGCCAGTATGTATACAAATTTAGAATCTTGATCAACGTTGCATTCAATCAAGCAACGCAATACATCCAACTACAAGATCAAATCTGCTCAATGAACTTATCTCCTTCCTCCAGCATGGTGGCGGCCAAGTCGACGTCGTCGTGCAGCTCGAAGAAATGCCAGCTCGTCTCGTTGAACGCGTGGGCAAACCAATCGTCGCCATCCAGATCCCCCGTCTCGCCGATCCGCTCCTCGCACGCAAACCGCTCCGCCGCGAGGACGTGCGGAGCCTTGGCGGCGGGGCCCGAGCGGTCCAGCTCGGCCTGGAGCGCGTACCGGCGGAAGCTGTTGCCGAGCACGCAGACGCGGCGCAGCTGCGCGGGGGAATCCCAGTTGGCGGCGAGGAGCGCGTCGTAGAGCGACGCCTCGCAGTGGGGCATGTAGAAGAGCGTGGGCTCCTCGGCGCGGCGGCGGCACCCGTCGTCCAGGCTCGGGACGGAGAAGCCGAGCGCCGCGGCGGCCGCGCACTCGACGACGGAGAGGACCGGGTCGAAGAGGTCCGCGGAGGCGGCCTCCGGGAGGAGGTCGCGGCGGAGGAGAGCGGCGAGCGCGAGCTGCAGGCGCGCGGCGGGGGAGGACTCGAAGCTGCCGACGCCGAGGAGGGAGAGGCGGGCGGGGGCGAGGAGCCCGAGGCGGCTGCGGAGCGAGGAGATCTGGAGGAGGAGGCTGCTGTAGAGGCGGGAGGCGGCGACGCGGGAGATGGTGGCGTGGACGCGCGCGACGAGGCGGGAGACGCGGGCGGGATCGAGGGAGGAATCGGAAGGGGACCAGGGGACTGGGATCACGGGGAGCGGCGTCGGGGCGTCGGGATGGGAGGCGGGGCGTGGGTCGTCGCTGCGGCGGCGGCCGCGGCTCCGGCCCCGGCGGCGGACTATGGTCCAGTCGCTGGCAGCGGTGGGGACGGCGACGGCGACGGCGGCGGCGGCGGACATGGGTTGGTTCGGACTTGGAAACTGGATCCGGATGCTCTGCCTCTGCTTCTGGTAGGAAAAGAGTGGCCGCGGCTGCTAACCAGCTGGCTCTTGCCAGTGGTCGGCACTCACATCTCAAATACTAGTAGCATCGTTGCATCAAATCCGTGATGGTTTTTGTGGCCCATAAACTGGTTGATGGGACTTCAATTTGCTTTTACACTGTAAAATTGCCGTACCAATTCCTACACAGCTGTAAGAACAACATGATGAGCTGAATCTAAATAAAAGACCATGAGCTTAGTGCAACCAATTCTTGAATTGAAGTACTAAAATACACGACAAGAAGAACTTTCAAAGTTTCAGTTTCGGTCAAGCAAATAGAATCAGGATATGCGGATATATGAAAACAAACAAGCACGGATGAAAAAGCCCTAAAATTAAGTCGGAGATAAGCATGTATAAAGTCACAACAATACACATGTATGAGTATATTCACTTGCAAGTCATGTGTGTTAACACATCAACATGCGTAATTAGTGATTAGTAGGTGTGCTAACATAACATAAGGACAAATAATTGTTAGGCATATCAAGGCGGATCTAAGATTTTACTCAAGGATATGGCAGCCAAAGCATTTGATAAATTTATAAGATATGATTTGATATACTGTATAGTACACGAAAACTCTTCTATTTGAAGATTGAATTGAAAACATCCATAATTTACATGTAATAAGTAGTTAAAACCAAAGAATGAAAAATATCGCAAGCAATTCCCTGAATTACTCAAGCATAGAACAAGAAGCAGTGAGACAACAAAATAGAATGCAATATCAGAAACAAAATGAATATACAACTGCTAATTCTCTTTGATACTTAACACAGGGAAAAGGGGGAAAACATGAATACAGTGATCTGATGAGCTTGTAAAATACCACGAGCGCTACATAAAGTACTTGGATCCAGATGAAACAGTTACATCTACAGCCTGAACATGAGTGACAATAGTTTCTTATTAGTCACCAGTAGTCAACACGTTGCAATTGCACACAAATTCCTACACAGCAGCAGTATAACACCATTAAGGCAACAAGAATACCTGAGTAATCAGGCCAAGCAGCAGAATAACAAAGTAGAAATGTAGTAGTACTTTCAGTCAAAGCAGCAGAACAAAGAAGTAGAAATGTAGTAGAATGCAAAATCACGAGAGCTAAATCTAGTACGGGCAATGCTATGAAGTAACTAGTCACTGCATCTTATGTGCTTAAACAATCCCTGCCATATCATAAGTGCTTGCTTGGGTCCAGATGAAAAGGTTACATCAATAACTACAGCCTGAACATGAGCAGCATTAGTTTCTCTCATTACAGTCACCAGTACAGCTACAGCTACAAGGACCCTACATTATTATATCAACACAAGAACAACATTCGCTGAACACTCAGTTCCATACATTTGCATTGGTGCCGCCAGCATTACATGTCCTTAGTGACTGTCACGACCAGAGGTCCACATTCTATCGTTTCGGCCGTCCTGAGGCCCTTCACCACCTCCAGCATAGTTGGCCTCTTCCATGGCTCGTCCACAGTGCAGTCTCGGGCAATGGCGAGCACATGGGCCATCTGTTCCCGCCACACACTTGAAACAGGCAAACAAGGGTCAAACAGCTCATCCTCCTTACCGTGTGCCACCATCCATCGCACCCAGCCAACAAGGTTTCCACCCCCTTCCCCTTCCTCTTGCCCTGTAGGTGGCCGTCCAGTGAGCAGCTCAAGCATGACAACGCCAAAGCTGTAGACGTCACCTTTTGTAGATGACTTCATTGTCAGGCCATACTCTGGAGGTATGTAGCCAAATGTACCAGCAATGTCAGTGCTGACATGAGTCTCGCATGCACTGATTATCCTTGCAAGGCCAAAATCAGAGACCCTTGGCTCAAAGTTCTCATCCAATAAAATGTTGCTTGACTTCATGTCACGGTGGATGATATGCGGCACAAAGCCATGATGCAGGAATGAAAGCCCGCGGGCAGAACCAATACATATCTTCAGGCGGTCTGGCCATCCAAGTGCTTCAATGGCATCAGCTCGGTTCCTGAGCCACATCTCAAGACTCCCATTCTCCATGTACTCGTATATCAGGAACCTTTCATCACCACATACACAGTAGCCAAGTAGAGGAACAAGGTTAGGATGTTTCACCTTTCCAATTGTCTCCATTTCGGCCAGGAATTCACGATCACCTTGGAACTGATGGCCACCATGAAGCCTCTTGATCGCTACTCTCCGACCTTCAGGAAGTGCTGCTCTGTAGACAGTGCCAAACCCACCATCCCCGATAATGTGCACCTTACTGAAATTCTCCGTGGCTTTCTGAATATCATCTGCAGTCACCCTCAGAAGTGAATGTTCAAATGTTGCAAGATTGATACTCAAGGGTTCTCGAAACTTCTTCCCTAGGAGCTCATCACTTGAGGTTGGTTCAATGGTAACCTTGGCCTTACTGACAGGTACAAGAGCCAAGGGTCTGCTTCTCAATAGCTTCCGTTTCAGATAAGCTGCCAGAAGAAATAAGATAATGATGACAGCGAGCATACTAACACAAATGATTGCTGATCTTCGGACTCTACCAGATGAATTAAGTGTCTTCCGATCGAAACCTTTTCCAGTACAAAAGCCTTCTGCTGCACAATCCACTAAGCCACTCATGCCAATGTGATTACCAGAGAAGTTGGCAACTGTGAGGCCAGCTATATCGCAGATACCACAAGGGGCGGGACCATGGAAGTCATTGCTTGAGAGGTCAAGATAGTTTAGATAACTGAGATCAGAAAGTGAAAAGGGCAAACTTCCAGTGAGGCTGTTGTTGTGGATATCAAGAAAAGACAGTTGTGTGAAGTTTGAAATAGACTCATCTAGGTTCCCTGAGAAATGGTTACTGCTGCCATTGAACAATATCAGGGAGCTCGATGCCTCTTTTTCTTTAGGACAAGAGAATGGGATTCGTCCAGAGAGGCTGTTATTACTGATATCCAGATAGGTTAAGCAATTGATGCTGAGTAAAGACTCAGGTAGCGTTCCAGTAAGCGCATTACTGGATAAGTCTAGCTTTTCGATTTTGGGAAGTATTTGGCCTATCTCAGCAGGAATGGAGCCACCTAAGTGGTTATTAGAGAGAAAAAGGCCCTGCAGTTGTACCAATGGTGCAGACCAAGGAAGCATGGGGCCAACTAATGTGTTATTAGAAAGGTAGATGGATGTAACATTTGGCAGTTCTCCAAGCTCTGGTGGAATGGTACCACTTAGCATATTTCCTTGGAGGTTGAGGACTGTAACCATAACACAATTCTTGATCGCTGTTGGGATATGACCCGTCAATCTGTTGTATGAAAGATCAAGCAAGCCATGATGCTGAATAAACTCTGAGTCAGGGTGAGCTGCACTCCCAAATCCAACACAGATCTCAGCAGGTATAGCACTGGACAGCTGGTTACTAGACAAATTCAAGCTGTTGAGAAATGTCAAGTGAGATATGGCACTCGGGATGTAGCCAGACAAATTGTTAGAGCTTAGGTCCAGGGTGACAAGGTTTCTGCAGTTGAAGAGCTCAAGTGGAATGTTCCCAGACAGCCTATTGCCCCACAGAGAGAGAGTTGTCAGATTCCTTAGAGCGCCGATTGACCGCGGGATAGGCCCTTCCAAGTAGTTACTGTCGATCTGTATCCTCTGTAAACTGGAGAGCCTACCGATGTTTTCAGGTATAGGGCCAGTAAGCTGATTGTAGCTGAATGTGATCTCCAGAATAGTTGATGATTCCCACAAGTTCTCTGGCAGGTTTCCTGTGAAGTTGTTTTGGGACAACTCAACTGTTACTAGTGGGAGCTCGGACAAGTAATGTGGTATCTCACCATGAAGATGGTTTCCTTGCAGGTTAAGTTCCGTAAGGTTCTTGCACCCTTTAAATGCCACCATGATATTCCCAGTCAGATTGTTGTTGTGCAACCTGAGTGACTGCAGTGAGTTGTTCTGACAAATCTCACCAGGAATAGAACCTGATAGCATGTTGGTTTCTGCAGAAAAAATAACTAGATGCTGCAATGGCAGTACTGGCAGGGGTCCATTGAACATGTTCTGACCCAGATATATTTGACGAAGATTTGCCCAATTCTGGATCCACTCTGGAATGTGACCAGATAGATTGTTCCCTTGCACATTAAATGTGACAATGGCTTCTAAGACTGCAAATTCTTCAGGTATAGGGCCAGAAAAGGAGTTACCACTGAAATCAAAGAAGACAAGCTTCTTGCAGTTACCAAGTTCTCTCGGAATATTCCCAGTCAGCCCAGCACTCCTTGCAGATAGACGAGTCAGATTTCCCAGCTTGCCGATAGATGCCGGGAGTTCAGTATCGAAATCATTCTCTGAAATGTCAAGCTTTCTCAAACTTCTGAGATCACCAACTGTCCAAGGGATGCCTGTGAGCTTGCATCCAGGGAGCTCAAGCACTTCCAGCAGCTTTAGTTCACCGATCTCTTCTGGAATGCTTCCATTGAAACCGTTATGTCCTAATATTAACAGCTGAGCATTCTGTAGCTGACCAATCTCCCTAGGTAGTGGCCCCACCAAAGCATTTGAAGAGAGATCAACTGTAACTAGGTTTGTCATTGCAGTTATTCCTGGAAATATTGAGCCACAGATATTATTCTGGCTAGCATCAAGGTGCAAGAGCTGAGACAGATTACCCAAAGCTGCTGGTATTGACCCATTAAATGCATTCATGTGAAGGTCCAGGAACTCCAGATTCTGCAGACTGCCCAACTCTGGAGGAATGGCGCCAGAGATAGAATTCGAGGATACAGAAAGCTTCTTGAGGTAGTTCAGCTGTGCAATAGCGGGGCTCAATTGCCCAGAAAAGAAATTATTGTCAAGCACCATTTCTTTCAATGTCTTTAGTCCATACAATGGAACGGGAAGGGCCCCTGTAAGCTGGTTATGGCTCAAATCAAGGTGTTCAAGATTGTGCAGGTTCCCCAAGGCATCAGGAAGCTCACCAGAAAACCCACAACCACTAAAGTTGAGACGAACAAGTGATTGGAATGACCCGACGCATGATGGGAATGGGGCATAAATTGGCACAGAGAACAAGTCTATTTCCAGTACAGTATCTCCATCACAAGTTATACCTGACCAACTGCATGGAGCTTTTTCTGAATTAAACCAGTCACGGAGAAATCCTTTCCCTTCAGTGACTGTGTCCCTCAGTTTGAACAAGGTATTTATATCATTATGTCCAGCCAAAGCAGAGCTGGTGATGAAGCATATCAGTAGGATCAAGATGAAGAAACAACGGGGTCCCATTGCCAGCAGTTCAAATTGTAATCTGCACAAAGAAAATAGTAAAGTTAGTAGCTGCAGAACACAGGATCAACATGAGCTGCAGGAGAAAAGATGTTCCATAGTTTTTCCTCGGCTTTACAGAAGAAGTCAATTGAAGTGAAAATCTGGTTTCAAATGTTTTGGACCAAGCCATATCCTGAAACCAAATATTTATATCCTGGAACAGATCTTTAAAAACTTAGCTCTGCCTCCAACAGGACATTAAGATTTCGTGGTTGGTTAATTTTTTTAAGAAAAAAGAAAGAAAGAGCACAAAGACAAAATTAAAATGACTGGGAGACGATTAATCATACTTTTGTTTAATGCTTACACCCTGAACTGCACATGGAAAACTTCCCAAACTAGCAGGCTCCAAACTAATCATGCTTTTAGAAAGATAGCATGCATGAAATAAAATACTTTTTTGTTGTCTAATATAATAATCATCTGTTACCTAATTATACCATGCACCAAGCAGGCGCACGCACAAACTAATATTGTGCATTTGTACCTGATATAAAGCATTCGTGTGCTAGTGTTTATGCAACGTTCTTTCTAATCTTTTCATTTGTATAAAACAATGCAAGCATTTATAGCAACAGATGAGATACTACTAATTCAATTGCTGTGAATGTGAAATGCACCATACAACAGCCGGACGTGACAAATTATTTTAGAACACATATTGTTTACTGATCTAACACACAGGATGGCAATGGCATAGAGCTAAAAGTGCTAACTGGATGGCATTTCAGAAACTGATTAAAGAATACAGTATCACAGAGGAGTGGCATTGTGACAGCTGATATTAAAAATGTGATCGAAGGTAGGTCATAAAAAATGTTAGTCCACAAGTTATTCAGATATCAGTTACTGGTTTTGAGTCCTGTACTTTAGTGGTTTAGTACAGCATGTTTGGCAGAGCATAGAGCTGAGGCACATGATGGTGTTTGGATGAACCATCTTGTGTGTGTTTTAGACTAAAACAGGTTTAAAACTACTTTGTGGAGCTTAGAGCTGTAACCTTGCCAAACAAAGCTTATGTACTTGTGGATCGTTTATGTTTGCTGCCATTGTAATGACTGAAATGCTCCGGAACGTGAAACTAACTGCTTGCTGTTTTTATTTACGTAAAACTCAGAGAGAAGATAATAATAATAATGTGTATCCTGAGAGATAGCAAAGAACCTACTGTTTCAAGAAGGCAAATTAATCAAAGTAAACTCAATAAAATTGGCAGGTATCTGTTTAGTTTCAGGGTATCTCATATGAAAACGAAGTACTCTGACCCGTCAAAAAAAAGTACTCTGGTCCTGATGGCCTGTTGCTTATGCAAGCAACATTGCAACATCATTTGTCTCGTGATTTGGGGTAAAGAAGGAAGCCAAATGAATTTAAGGACAAAATCTATCAAAGCTGGAAGAGTTTCCTTTTGTTGATAATGACCTTAAAATGGTACCAGCATTAGCAGGTTAATTAGACAGTTAATATATTAGTAATCATTTTAATTACATTAGCAATTACACAAATTTAGGGCCAAAATTGGAGTGCCTGAAAAGGAACCCACTACATATACGAAGTGTCCAAACTTTTGTAGTTCTGGGAACTGTATGCATGTAGTGCCCTAACTATATGTACAGATTCGAAAGACAGAACGACAACTGAAACTGAAACTATTGTCAATACCTTTAATTTGATAGCATTCTCCATTCAAGTAGTGGCAGAAGAAGACCAACAATACAAGCGGCACCGCATATCAATACATATCCTGGAGAGAAAAAGGTAAACATCATATCAATTAAACATCACAAAGAGGTAGTGATAGCAAATATTATCATGCCAATCACTGCAGATGCGTTAAATTTTGCCAAATGGCAACCACATCAACAGTTCTACAAACATACAAGACAAAGAAACTTCAGTTTAGTTACCCTCGGAACTATGGTTCTCTCATCCTGTTCTCACAGGTTGGTAGAGTCATGCAGCAGAAGGCTCTCGGGTACTAGCAGTACTTAGTGGTACAAGCACTACAGCAGATCATAATTTTCTGGCTTGATGCCTTCATCCCAGGAGGTTTACTGAACTGTTGATCCCACAGTAGATCAGTACATGCACAGCAGCAGAAGCTGCTGGCGGCTGGGATGTTTCTTCTCCACCTGGGACTTGGGCCATCATTTGGGTTGTGATTTGTTTATCGGGCCGTGTGGCAGTGTCGCTGTGCATGCTGACCCACCAAGTCCAATTAAATACTGTACTCCAGTCGCATTCCTTAAAAAAACAACCAGTACAACTACTAGCACGGAGCCCGAGACAGCACGAAGGAATTGAAGCCACGGCACGGGGAGCGAAATGGGGGTGCGGGATTTCAGATTTGGAGGAGCGAAATGGAACGCCTTTCCTCCCAGGAAAAAAAGGCAACAAAAATAAACGAAAAAATTCAGACCCGCGAAGAACAGAATCATCAGAAACCAAATGTTCCAAACAGAGCGCCCCAACTCGTCCGAACTGAACCCTCGTGCTTTCCCACGATTATTTACTCGGATGAAGCCCGATGGCGGCGCCCTCGCCGCCACACCACGGACGAGTAGGACGGCAGAATTTCACGCCCACGGAAACCCCATAAACCAGTGCACGGATCGCACCAACAACGGGAAAGGCAGCGAGGAGGCGAGAGAACTCAGTAGCAGTAGAAGCGCCACGAGCACGAACACGAGCAACGCAGGGCAACACCGCACCGCCACCGTGGCATCTAATGCGGGCACCTCGCCGCGGTGCAGCTACCCCGGTCAAACCCTGCCCAGAACAACGCGGCCGCGGTACGCACCAAACAGGCGGGAGGGAAGGAGGATCATGCTCTTACCTCACCAACAACCGGGGTCGCGCGCGGGCGCTCCACAATGCCGGTCGCAGAGGCGGCGCGCCGGCGGTGCCGTGCCGTGCCCCCGCGGAGGGAGAGCGCGCGGCGCGGGCACGAGGGACGCGTGAGCGGCGCGAGAGCCGAGGAGGAGGAGAGTTCACGCACGAACTGGTGGTGGTGGCTCCGCTGTTGTTGAGTGCGTGCGCGAGTGGCGACGATGGAATGGCCCAGGCGGCGGTGTTGCGCAAGAAAGGAAGGCGAGCAGAAGCAAGGAAAAGGGCGGTGGGGTTCTCGGTTGCCTTTTCGTGGGGTCTCCTGCCTTGGCTGGGATGAGTTCGTGCTCGTCTGTTTGTGCTTATCGCCTTCCTTTCCGGCCGGTAAAAGCCACGGCCCACGGGGTCGTGCATTGCGTCATCTCGGTCAGCTGCTAGCCTAGCTAGTCTTTCCGTTTCCACTGCTGGATGGACGATGTGCCTATATTCTTTCTTACTCCTAGTCATCATGTTTAATTAAATGGAAAAATCTTTTGAGACATGTTTCATCAAAGCATTGAATTTTTGGTTATTTCACTAGGTATAATAAAGCATATCTAAAAGAGTGATAAAAAGATCATATATAATACATTGTTATATGCTCGGATTTAGTCATTTACTTAGGGGTTTCCAGTTTTATATTTGTGCACGCGTGAACCTGCCAATCATCTAGCGAACGTGTAAAAGGACAGCTGGTTTTCCTAACTGGGGCCTGTTTTAATTAATAGAGAAGGAAATCACACAAGTAGAAACACATGTTTCATTGGATTGAAGTCAAACTGTAATTATTTATTTGAACACACTAAATAGAAGATGGACGAATATAGTTATTTGTTGGGGTTTCTTATCAATTTATTTTTCTTGTCTCTTGTAGGGCGAAAGAATTGTCGTATGCATACACAATGACACACTATGAGAGTTTAGTCAAAATTGTTATAGCAAAGGACAAGCATTGTGATGACGATCATCATGTATAGACAACTGTATCACACAACCATGAGGGAGCTAGCCTAGTTCCATGTTGTCACACGACACGACAACAATGTTTTTTTTTGTGTTTTCCCTTGAAAGTTAGTATTCACAGGCAAATGAACTTTCAACTTGGACCCACCTTTATCAGAATGCACATTTATATATATTGTTATACTAGAAGTTACTTTTCTTGTGGAAAACAAAAATACGTAAAGGCAGGTTCTATGGTTATTTCGTAGTGCATACACAGCATATAAAATGAGTGGTTAATATCACGAGTGGAAAGACATATTTCCTATTAGACTTCAGTCAAACTGTAATTATTTATATCAATCTATTTTTTCTCTTGTCCCCTGCATTGTTGATTGCTCTGTGCATACACAATGCGCACACTATAAGCTTTTAGTCAAAATACAACTATACATTAAATAGAAAATGGACGGATATAGTTATTTGTTGGGGCTTCTTATCAATTTATTTTCTTGTCTATTGTAGGGCGAAAGGATTGTCGTGTGCATACACGATGAGCACACTATGAGCCATTAGTCAAAATTGTTATAGCAAAGGACAAGCATTGTGATGACGATCATCATGTATAGACAATTGTATCAGACAACCATGAGGAAGCCAGCCTAGTTCTATGTTATCACACGACACGACAACAATGGTTTTTTGTATTTCTCTTTGAAAATTAGTGTTCAGAAGCTAATGAACTTTCAACTTGAACCCACCCTTATCATAATGTACATTTATGTATATTGTTATACTAGTAGTTATTTTTCTTATGGAAATTGAAAATACCTAGAGGGAGGTTCTATGGTTATTTCATAATGCATACACAGAGTGTAAAATAAGTGGTTGATATCACAAGTGGAAAGACGTATTTCTTATTGGACTCCAGTCAAACTACAATTATTTATTTAAATAACTAGACACTAAATGAAAACGGACAAATATAGTTATTTGTTGGGGCATCTTATCAATTAATTTTTCTTGTCTCTTTTATTGTTAAGCTTTTAGTCAAAACTGTTTAACAAAAGACTAACATTATGATGCCAGTTATCATGTCAATTGTCATGAATAAGACAACTGTATCACACAACCATGAGGAGCCACCTTAGTTCCATGTTGTCACATGACATCAATGGTTTTTTTTTTTTGAAAAATTTTGTTGATAGGCAAAGATCAACCGTGGTTCTAGTAGAGGTGGCGTTAGTGGCCTTTCAACTTGCATCCACCATTATCACAGCGCACATTTATATACTATACTAGTACTAGTAGTACTTTCTTATGAAAACAGGAAACATGATAGAATGAGGTTCTATGTTTATTTCATAATAATGCATACACACTATAGATAATATATAGAGAATTAAAAACGTGTTATATAAAAGGGCGAGTGAGCTATGGGCAATGGCAACACAACTATCATTGTGATTTGGTACCATGGATGCTATATTGTTAACTAGTGCTTGGATTTCAGGATTTCATGTTCGTGGATATATTATAACATTAACTTATTAACAAATATATAAACCAATCATCCAACCACCATATGCACAACCAACAAACAAGGAGTGTTGTCTTTCTAGTTGTACATTTGTTTTAATATCACAAGCTCACACTTCTCTTCTTCAGATTTTGTCAAATGAACTATACTTATTTCAACAACTAAATAAATATTGGAAAAACACAAAGAAAAATAGGTACCTACCGCGTTATTATAATTTATTTATATTTTGATGGTTACTTTTAGATTGAAAGTAATTGTTATGCACATGCGTACACTATATGTGTCCGGTTATTAACCATTACTTGGATAGAACAAAATACCTTGGTGATAACTGTAACAAGTATTCATAGTCTCAAAGCCACAGCTGCATCACCTCTGTGGCCCTGTCCCACTGCTTACTTACTGGAGAAACTGACATTGGCGATACTAGCTTTATTACCTCATTGCCTCATTTCGCTTGGTGAAGTCGACACGCAACGCAAGTGCCCTGGCCCCAAGAGCAGCGGACCGCACAGATGCGCTTGAGCTCCAACTGTCACGGCTCACGGGTGGGTGTGGCCAAGCCCGTGATCGCGACGATGTTCAGTTTTTCAAGTCTGATTTTACATAGGCATGTGTATCGTTGAGAACGTGTAATTGTTTTACACTGCATATTTGCATGGCAACGTATAACAGGGTACATACATTAGATAAGACGATTATAGTTGGCGTGCTCTAATTTATGGAGCTCTGTAATGTCCAACCTCATTTTGCGACCAACAAACAAAGGAAGTTGTTTTTCTAATTGTAACATATGTTCTTCTTGTTAGGTGTGGTAATATCATAAATGCAATGACAATGAATTCAAGTCAAATAGACTGTAAGTAGTTGACTGATAACTACTAGACACTAAACTGAAAATGAAAAAAACAGTTAGCGTGGGACAAAACATTATGTTGTCAATTTTGATTACATGGACTCCGGTCAAAAGTTGTTGGTAACGTAGGACAGAACAATATGACGTCAATTGTCATTGTGATACTAAAGAGTAAAGACTTGTACTATTCAAGTGTACATTGATACACTAATGGTTTTCTTTGCGCATCTAAGGTGGAGGTTTTTTCATTATTGCACAAGCCACAATATATATGGTATAATGAGTGATTAAATGGCAATAGAGTCATCATTTGCATATGATTGGAGTACATGGTATATTATTGTTAATCCTCGCATTTCAAAGTTGTATGTAAAGCAAAAGGATGAACAGATTATCAAACTATCCTCTCTGCGGCCCTCTCACAAACAATGGTAGCTGTTTTTTTTTTTTGTTGCAACGTATGTTCTTGTTAGAGACAGTAACGTAAATGTCACAAGTGCAAACACACATTTCTTCTGAAATCTTGGTCAATTAAAACAAATAGTTGTTTAAATAACCAAACATTGAGCAGAAAATGGACAAAATAGTTACTTTACGGTGTCTCCTTGATAATTCATTTTTCTAGTCCTGTTTTAGAGGAAGGTGGTCATTATGCATGCACGTCCACGGCAATACACTGTAACGTCAATGTAACTTGCAGGCTTGTATTACTTGTACTGTAGTACACTTTAAGTACTTCCCTTTCAAAACTGCTTCTAAAAAGACACTGAAAAAACACAAAACTACACATTGCAGGCTTGTATTATACACTTGTACTTTGGTACACATCTAGTTACTTCCCTTCCTAAATTGCTTCTAAAATGACACCCAAAAAAAAAAAATCACAAAAACAACACATGGTGCATCTCCCATGTGGTGGTACTCCCTAGTCCAAAGATCAGGCACTCCAGTCCTCCAAAGTCTCAAAGCTAGCTCTGCAAGTCTTCATCACCCATGTTCACTGCTTACTAACAGGAGGTGCTGCGTGCTGCCAGTGGTGGCGAGTAGCTCTTTATTACCCCGATTGCCTCGTTTTGCCGGGTGAAACCGACGCGCGCAGTTGCCCTTCCCGGCTGCCCCTAGCGCCGAGGACCAGGCGGGCGGCGCGGCGAGCCCGTGATCGCGGCAGGGACAGGGCCGGCTAGTAGCTCCTTTGAGCGTTATCGCATCGCATATTCGCATGCCGGCATGGCGGGGAGAGCACGCGAAGGGACCCAAAGGTTCATGATCCGTCCCGGGGATGGATGGATGGATGGGATCGTGCGTGTACCGTGTACCGTGTACGAGCACTGTGCGTGCTGGCTTCGTACCGTTTCGTTCAGACGACGGGTACAGGAGTACAACCAGTAGTCTACTACTAGAGGGAGGAGAGCTGCGTGGTCCATCTCCTGATCTCCATCAAAAGCAAAGCAGCAAGGCGTGGTCCAGAGGGTAGCGATCTCATGATCACAGCACAATCATGTTGATGATATCGGCTTGCTCGGAGCAGCCTTATTCTCTGTTTGTGTTTTGACTGCGACTGGTCCTGCACTCCTGCTTGATCTTGAGGTCGACGCGAGAAATTGCCAGTACATGCATGATGATGATAGAAAAGCTTTTGCCTTTGCTCCGATCCTGAACACATGATTGTTCTTGTTCGTTCCTCTCCTCTCCGCTGGATCCCCTTTGTGAGGCAAGAATTCCACGTCCTAGAACCGTTCCGAACTCTACTCTAACAAAGGCAGCCGCGACTTTTGGGATAACAAAATTTTTAGCCTCGTTTTGTCACGACTCACGAGCCCCTTTTCTCTCTCTGCCGTGTGCCGTGTGCCCCTCCGCACCTTTGCGTGCTCCGCTCCACTTGAAGGCTTTGTTTTGGCCCATACACCACGCCAGCCACGCAGCAGGCTGCAGTCGGGCGGGCAGCCTGGCCCGCTGTGCCTGTGCCCGCTGGGCGCTCAGCTCCTGACCTCCTGTGCGTGGTCAACGACTCGCCCATGCTCGAGTGCACAGCTGCACAAACCTGGTGCCGCGCGCGCATGACCGGCCACCAAAGCACGGGTTGGCCGTTGCATTGTCGCGTTCCTCACGTCCGGCCATCCGTGTGGTGCTCCTTTCGCCCGCGCAGTCCTGCGTGCACGGCCGTCTGTACCGGTCGGACGGAGACGGAGAGCCCTGAACCGCAAGGGAGAACCTTTTGTTCGTCCAAAGTTCGTCCCGGATGGATTAAGGCATGGTTGCTCGTGAGTCGTGAGACGCCGACGGGACGGCAGAGTCTCGTGTCTTTATGGCGAAAAGCTGCGAGACTAGAGGTACGGGGCCACGGGAGTTCTGCTGCGCCTCCTCCTGCGCTGGAGTGCAGTGCAGGGCCTGTTTGCAGCAGCAGGAGGGACGCCCCGCCGGCACGGAAGCGAACCTGTGGCGACCGCCCGGCCGCGGCGAACCAAGCGAACCAGCAAGCCAGCGAGCCAGCGACAGGGGGGACCGGGGACGAGGCCGCCCGCCGCTCGGGAGCGGGAGCGGGAGCGGGAGCGGGAGATTCTGTTCTCTGCCACGTCTTGTGGTGCCGTGGTGCGTGATGCCATGCTGGGAATCGGTGGGGGCCCGTCCGCAACCGCGATCACGGGAAAGGGTAGGGAAGCCCAAGGCAAGGGCAGGCAGGCCATGGAATCGAATCTGCAACTCTGGCACGTCTTGTGCTGGTGTTTTGTTTGCTCTATACGTACTCGTGTCCGGTAGTGCACTACAGACTGCACAGACCTGACGAACGAGAGAGGGAGAGAGAGCGAGGGTGAGCCTACTGTAGCATACTGAGATCGAGTTCCACCGTAACAGGCTCATCTGCCGCAGTTAAATCGGTACACTACACACACGTGACACGCCGCTGTACAACCACCTACTGTACTGTACACCTGTAGCAATGGTGTGGTAGCAGTGGAATACAAAACTATAAGAATTTTCTCGCGTTACCGTGGGCACCTAAGAGAAAATACAAATAAATTTGATTATCTGCTAGATTTATTATAAAAGTGAAATTAAGGGCGTGCTTGGTTCATGTACCAGTCCAGCCTGGATCACATGAACCAGCCAGGCCCGTCCTGGCCAGGCTGAGTGTATACATTGAGGCATGTTTGGTTGGTTACATCCCAACAATCAGTCCCAGCGCAGATGGTGTTTGGTTCATGTATCTTGCATCAGATTTAAACTGTGGGTATACAGGCAACATGTTTGGTTGCCTGCATACAAGCTGGTGGAGTTATCACTTGTTGCTGGTGGTATGGTTATCATCAGCGAAACCACTTGTTGACAACAATTGTTCAACACCAATTGTTCAGTTAAAACAAATGAGTTTGTAAGAAAACCAAATAAGATTACAGACTAATGGGCATGTCCTCAGATTACAACAACTTATAAATTAGATAACCAATCATCACATCCATGGCTACAATGATTAACAACACAACTAAAGTTGAACATGCAGGAAAATAATGAACTTCTTCATCTTGAATGAAAGGTTGATGAAGTGGTTCAAGCAGAGGTGGATGCACAGTTTCAATCAAAGGATGTCCAGGACTATAGAAAGCATGCATAGCTTTAACTTCAGTGTTGTATTTTTTATAGCAATTGCCAGGGAATCCATGCACTTGTTTATGTGATTGTGCCCAAGTAGAGTACACACCAGGCTTCCTCCTATAATGAACAACATACCATGCCATCCCTACATAAAAAGGCATCACAGGCAATGGACATGTGCTCAGATTAAATAAAATAGCATCACAGGCAATGGACATTTGCTCAGATTAGAGAAAATAGCATCACAGGCAATGGAGATGTGCTCAGCTTTAAGAAAATAGTATCACTGGCAATGAACATGTGCTCAGTTGCAAGAATAAGCATAACAGGCAATGAACAGGTCCTCAGAATAAAATAACGGCTCATGCAAGTGCCCAAATAAGGTTCACATCATTGGCAATGGACACAGAAGGTCAGATTGTCACAAGTTTTAAATTACTCCACCAGCTAGGTTGATCTAGGAAGCAGGTGCAGGGTTATCTAAGATACAAACTATATGTTAGTGTTAGTAAGTAAAAAATGCAGATGAACTGCACAAAAGAGTAGGTCAGCCCACTACACAACCACCACCTGTATAGGCACAAAAGAAGCCTCCACTTCACACCGCAAGTATCCACCAGAACTGCACAAAAGGATCAACCTGAAGCTGCCAAGACACCTCTCACATGTAGTAGTGCTTGGCCAAATAGCCCCTCAGCCAGAGCACCTTGTGAGTCAGACCACTGCACAAATGATGTGCCAAGTGCCTTGCTGTCCAGCAGGTGACCATAAGAAAACATGAGGGCTTCCTCAGTGAAGCCTGGAATGAACATGATAGCCCTATACAACTTAGGATGGCAGTCCTCAACCTTAGTGGACCTAATAGCATCAGCAATATCTTTCACAGCCTCTGACATACCAGTGAACAAAACAACATCTTCATCAGCCAGCAGGGATCTCTTCCTCTTGTTACTAACTGCAGCCTCAGTCTTTGCAGTCTCAATAGTGTCAGTCTTGTCACTATGCAGGATCTCAGTTGCCTCAGTCTTGAGTGAGCTCTCAGCCACATCAGATGGAGTGCCAAGTGGCTCATTGGAGCCCATAGCCCACTTTCCTGTTGCCTGGCCATTGGCAAAGATGATCATCATCTGCTTATAGTGCTGGATGGGCTTGTTGAGGAATGGAGCATCATTGGGGTGGTCTTGTGAACAACAAGAAAATGGTGTCACTAAGCATGAAGGCAGACATGGTCTTAGTCCACCTCAGAGTGCTCCTTTGTTGAGCAAGGGCCTGAGTTGTTGTGATAAAACCTTCCCCATCAGCCCCATCCCCATTAGCACCAGTCACAGGAACCATATTGTCACCCTCAGCCACATATCCACCATCAAGCCCAGGAAAGACTTCCTCATCAGCAGGCATCCTTTCATCAGCCATAGCCTAATTCATTATTACACATGTCCATTGCCTCAGCACAAGTGTAGTATCACATAATAAATAACATCATTGCACATGCCCATTGCCTCAGCACAAGTGAAGTATCACAGAAAAATAACATCATTGCATAAGTCCATTGCCTCAGCACAAATGCGGGATAACAGTATAATAATTCAGCATTGCACATGCCCAAAGCCTAAGAACAAGTGAAGCTCAACACTACAACATCATTGCATTGTCATTGACTCAGAACAAGTGTAGTATCATAGAAAAAAATAACATCATTAAAATTGCCATTGCCTCAGAAGAAGTGTAGTATCACAGAATTAATATCATCATTGCTATTGCCATTGTCTCAGAACAAGAGGATTATCATATAAAAAATATCATCATTGCAATTGCCCAAAACAGAGAAGATTCAAAGAACTTAATGATAAATAAAACATGTGTCCAGAAATAACATCATAGTAGTTGTCCTCAAACAACACCAACCAGTGTTAAGAATAAGTTACAGACCCTCTAAATGATACAGGAATAACTAGATTCTAGACAAACCCCTATTGGCCCACATGTGGTTAGCCCATTCATCCCTCTATAATAACCAGGCAGCATTGTCTTCCATATGCTCAGGGTGGGGCTGATTGTTGGTAGCATTTAGGACCCAAGAAAACTCTTCAGGAACAACCTCATCAACCCCAAAACTAAGGATCCAATTATGCAATATACAACAAGCAATAACTAGCTTGACTTGTGTCCTGAACCGATGGAAATGTTTGTTGGTGTCAATGATGCGAAAACGGTTCTTCAGAGCCCCAAAATCCCTTTCAACAGTGACTCTCAAACTGCAGTGCCTCAAATTGAAAAGCTCTTTGGGGGTTGGTTGGGAAGTTCCTATTAGCATATTCTTTTAGATGGTACCTAACACCCCGATACGAAGGAACAAAGCCAGGCCGACAAGCATATCCAGCATCTACTAACAAAAACTTGCCTAAAACAAATGTAGAGTTCAATTAGCTTCATCATGTATTTACTTACATGCATTTCTTATGTGCACATATGATTTAATTACCTGGTGGAACCCTTAACCCATCCTCTCTCTGTAGTGCATCAGCAAGAATAGTGGCATTATAAGTTGATCCCTTCCAACCAGCTAGGACATAGGTTAATTTTAAGTCAAAGCCAACACCAGCTAGGACATTCTGTGTAGGGGCATTCTTTCTAGCCCTAAATGCGGCCTGCATCTTCAGTGGAATTTTGGCAAAGACATGAGTTCCATCCATTGCCCCAACACAATCCTACATGACATCCAATAATGCATAGTAAGACATGAGCTAATGCAACAACATCCTATCAGCTATATGATATGTTTATTACTTTCCAATAAGGATACCATCTATGGCTGTTGCTAATCTTTTCTGATGTCTCACTGCTTAGAGGCCTAATCATTTCTTGTCTAAGCTCACCAACAGCATACAACACATCTTTGAAGTGGCGGTGAACTGTCTCTATAGACCTTCTCCACTTTTGCTTTATAACTCTAAATCATTGGTTATGACCAACAATATGTAAAAACATTACAACTTGCTCTTCAACACAAGAGTTTATGTTGTATGCAAGTAGCTTTCTGTCCCTAAGTAGGTTGCACAAACTGAAAAGGTACCCTTTTCATTCTAAGCATGTTGACACACTCTATGTCATTGTAGTTGTAAATTAAGTTCAGGTTCTTTTGGCGCTCCTTATCCCTAATGCACATTGGACCATAACTGATCCGAGGCCGTTCAAACTCAAGCATTCTAAGCCTAGCCATCAGCAGGGAGTACATTGCAGTGATGAGAGCACCAGCACGAGCAATAAGCATGCGGCTCTTCTGTTGCAAGTCCATCTAGAAAAATATAGCATTTTAAGGCCATTATTACTACCAGCAACCAAAGAACAGCAATGGGCAAAAGCTCAGAAAAAACAGATCATCATAGGTGATGGCAATAACTCAGAGAAAACTAGCATCATCATTGGCAATGGCAATAGCTCAGAAAAAATATGCATCATCACAGGCAATGGTAATAGCTCAGTAAAATATCCATCATCATCACAGTCAATGGCAATAGCTCAGTAAAATAACCATCATCAGCACAGCCTCAGGCTCATATTCTCACAGTAAACCACAGTAAAATATCCATCATCATGATAGCTTCTTGCTCATAGTCAATCGAAGAACCGCACAATTAACTACCGCAGCCTAGAAAATCAGGGAGGGACGAGATGGGGCGAGATGCATAAAATACCCATGTCGACAAGCAGGAGCACCAGCAAGAGCCCATGAGGAGGTGAGGGAGGTCAGATCTGCAAAAACAAACAAAAATAAAAAGGTTGCATACAAAAGTTAGGATCTATACATCCAAAGAGAAAGAGAAAACAACACATGAGCATAGATCCATACCTAAGAAATCAGATCGGTCGTGCCTGCATCCAGGTCAAGAAGAAATCAGACCTAGGGTTTTTAAATCGGTGAGAGAAAATGAGAAAGCAATGGGGAAGAACTCGCTGGTTAGGGAGGAGTCAGATCCACGACACGTGCAAGAAATCTAGAGAGAGGGGAAGCATCACCAGGCCATCAATCGAACAAGAACACATGAAAAAGTGAGGAGGAAGGGGAAGAACACCCACCGGCGGCGCAGACCGAGAACGACGAGAAGAGAGGAAGGAGGTGGGAAGGGGGCTATATAGGGCGGTGAATGACGGGAGCGAGCGCGATGAATGGCGGGAACGAGGGCGGTGGACCCTAGGGTTTTCGCGCCATCTCCCCACGCACGGAGCGAGCCAGGCGGAGCGCTAGAGGTCGCACGCTGCGAGCCTGGCCGAGGAGGAACGAAGGATTTGGGCGTTTTTCGGGAGCCAGGCCGGAGGGGCAGTTTTGCACGGAGGCTGGAGGAAAAGACCAGACAACCAAATAGCCGCAGGTTGCATCCGCCGGTGCATGTGTGGCCTTATACAGGCAACAAACAGCCCCTAATAGAGGAATTAGATGGACTCGAGAGTTTGACGTTCGGGATTGTCCTGCTCCGGCGACCTCGAGTCGGTACCGTCCGGCGGAAGGCGGCTTCGGACCAGGCTTCAATTCCGTAATCCCATAGACCCATGAAGAAGGCAGCGATCCGTCGAGCTCGCCGTGCGGTGTTCGATCAGCGAAGCACAGGCGTCAACGTTTTCATGCCTAAGCACCGCACGACTTAAGGCTTCTTGAAGTCTGAACGGACATCGACGGATGAGCATTGCCGCTGCAGATTTGTACGGAGTACCTGCTCTGTAACTGAAGGTTAACGAGACGCTGCTCCGCATAAAAGATGAATCAACCGGTTCAGATTACATTTCAGACTTCAGAGCAGGGTTCTGAATCCACGCACTTCGTGTTGTAGTTAGACACCATGCACCTAAGCAGTGAGCAGTGCCACTGCATTACGAGGAATCAAGAGAAGACTCAAGAAGGAAATGTCAACTACATTCAGTGCTCATCTGTGTTATGCAATGTCTGCTACTGAAGATGAGATAATCATGCTATATCAGCCATATAACAACTATACTAGATTTCGAGCAGACGGAACCTGCACACGTCTCAACGTATAGAAACATAACATTAGTGGTTCCTTCGATGGCATATGAAAACAAAACCTCTTATGAGTTGTCAGTAGATAACCTAAACACCAAGTGAAATCTATGTTTGTACCAAGATAAATAAATTTGCATGACAGGCAAGAATAATAAACAGTGGGAAAGGTTGAAATTAGTCACACATAGGTCCATCTTTATGTAAGTTTAAATGTCATTCGTTGCTCAGTCAATATCATTTTACAGCAAGAACATGCGCCTGTTAGTTTCTGGGGAGAAATAAACATATATGTTGGGAGACAAAATACAGCGATAACATAACATCAGTACAAGTTTCCTACAAAATCTTTTAGTACAAGTAGTTTCTTCAAGTGTTCTCAAAACTGCATTCACATTCAATCAAGTTGCTTCGTCCAATCGAAGGGCTCCCAGTCCTCCATGAAACTAGCAACAGCCTGCCTCTGGTTATTCATGGACTCATGCCTTCGCCGACGGTGCATGTCCTCCTCTGGCAACTGAAGCATCCCTCTAATGACATTCAATCCAAATCCAGTACTGAACTTGCTCTCGTCATCTATTACGTGAACAAAGCCACGGTCCAACCCAAACTCCACATGGAAGTAGGCAAAGTTCTCTGGAATGACTTGTCTCAGGTTGCGGCTTGCACTTGTCGGGATAACCTTTTTCATCTCATGTTGGGTCCATTCTTCTTCAACTTCATCGATAGCCTGGAGTAAATGCAAACAGTCTCATTACAACCAAAAGCACAAGAGAGCATTCTCAGTTATGATTTACGAAAGTGGAATTAGACAGCTGACCTTTTTGAAGTACATTGGGGCATTGCTTGAGACTTCACAAGGGACAGGGATGCACTCAATCATGCAGTGTCTCCGTTGTCTGGCCAGGCTTATGACAGTCTCCATAAACACCACATCCTTGTCCTGCTGTGCAAACATCTTCAGCAGGCACTTCTTGAAGTTACGAATCTCCCCCCAAACGTTCTGATCAACAGTTCTCGTTCCAGATTCATGCTGCAGCCATTATCAAAATCATCAAATAATGAGAAACTGATTGTCATTCATAAATTAAAAGACAGAATGTTACAAAAAAAAGCCTATTCAAAAGCACGAACAAGTAGCAGCTGGTAGGTTCTTAAGAAAGCTTAATTTCGTGCAAATGCAACAGGGCCAGCAAAATTGTCTCACCTGTAATGGAAGAATAATACAGTGCCCAGGGACAACAGGTTCAAACTGCAGTAGCATCAAGTAACTGAAGTTTCCAATAGCAACAACCAGATGTTTTGGCCTGGATGGGTTCTCAAAGCAATACAAACAATGCTCCTTCTGAGTCAACATATGTCTATTAGTGCTTCTCCTCTCTTCATGTGCTTCTTTATTCTTTCTTTTGCCCTTTTTACTGGGAGCATCACCAAAATCGTATTCATCTTCAATATTTTTAGACATATTATACTGCTTGTTGTGCATAATTTTATTAGCCAAATGCAGGTCAGCATCCTCTTCTCTTCTCCTCCGATCAGCTGCAGAAGGCTTCAATGTATGCCTACAGATGAAAAAAAAAAGAAGTCTTCAGCAGGGCAGATAAACTAAGTGTTGATATAACAATGAAATCAGAACTTCTTTTCCATACTACTCAGGAAATCATGTAGTCTTAGAATCTTCCCCACAAAATGACAAGTGCATATTTGGTTTTGAGAAATCATTATTTACCATGGCACACATGATTGGACATGTTACCTGATTGAGCTTCTTTCTTTTCCATGACCAGGCTTCTCATGCGCAGTATCCTGATTCTCCAGCAAAGCTTCCATTTCTCTCTGATAAAGAATGATCAGCAGCTCAGTCATATTCCAAGCAAATACAAAATTTATCTCTCCCTATTTCTATAGATAACAAGACATTTATCCCAGTTTAAATCATGAGATGTGGGTAAATATATGCTTAGTTCAAATATATAGTGCAATCTATTAGGAAAATATAGATCCAGTAGGATCAATGCAATCCGTATGCTGGACCGTAGTTACATGCATTTTTCAGAATATATGCAAGTTTATTACTAAATGATAGTGGAAACACAATACTGTAACTAACATATCTACACTGTAAATGAAATGAATATATGTCAAGGGTACTCTGCACATACCAATTCTTGCATTACAATAAATTGCTATATAATGATTCACAAGTTGATAAAGCCAAAAAAAAAGTGTCAGGATTGCCACACCACAAGAAAATTAATTGAAAGACTCACCGAAAGTTGTTCTGCTTCTTGATGCTTGCCTTTCATTCGGAGCTGCAGAATCTTTGCAGCCATCTGATTTGCATTTAGTTTCTGAGCGCTCACTAATGGTACTTTGTTTGAACTCTCCTTAAGGGATTTCTGCTCATTGTCCCTTTGCTCATCAGCACTAGCAGTGGAAATACTTGTGTTCTTGCTCTCAAGATTGTTAATCTTTTCCATAAAGCTTCCATCATCAGAAAACTTATTTAAGCTTGCTACTGCTGAAGAGATAAGTGCCTGATCCTCAGAAGACATATTCTGTCTTCTCTTTTTCCATGGGACAGAATCAGGTTTGGGTTTTCTCATGGCATGATGCTGAGAAGAAACATCCCATAAATATTCACGCCTGCCACTGCTACCATCCGGCTGACCTTCTGGATTTCCTTTTACACGGTCTTCTGAGTTTTCAGCATTCCCAGATTTTCTTCCTCTAATGGCATGCAAATGAGCATGTGAATGGGCAGCTCTTGATGCTGATACTGAAACAGCTAAGTCGCCTAACGAGCCCCATCTCTCTTCAACAACCTATAGCAGTCGAATAGTCACAAAAGTTAACGAGAAATTAAAAAATGAATTAGTTACTGAGAATAATTACATGTACCTATGTGCTTACCTCCTCAAGTTTTCTTCCTTCGCGAGCAGCTTGCTCCTTTGCACGCTTCAAAGCTTTAAGTCTCCAGCTGGCACCTCCATCACCCACAACAGAGGATGCAAGCAACTGACTGCCTGCATTTGTTGGGGTTGATTCTTCTGGGTATCCAGTTCCATTATCTTTAAGGTATGGGTTAAGTTCCTTTGGGTTCGGTCTCATAATCTACCAACAATCAAGCAAAAGGTGGATTACTACAGCTTGTTGACAAAAAGGCAGTCAGGGCAATCCCATGTAAAAAGGTGCATTGTCATTACCTCTTCCTGTGCAGCTTCATCCTTCCTGACATTATCAACCTTACGAACACCACTGCTCTCAATGCGGCCACTGCTTGCTGGCTTGAGCATCCATTCAAGCCCCATCTCCCTCCTGACCACCTCACTTGCCCTTAGCCCCTCGCCTTCAGTATCTTCGTCCTCATCCTCATCATTGCGTCTCTGTTTCCCGCTGCGAGGGGCTGCAACAAATGGCAGTAACTCAAATGATCAGAAGATATCCATGCTTGTCAAAATCACTACAGAAGAACAAATGCTGACCGAATTTTGTACTATTTTATTTACCTCTTCCCCGGTCAGATTCGCAGGATTCAGACTCGTCGTCGTCAGAGAAGTTGCGCCGCCGCCTCCTGTCCTTGCCCCGACGCTTGCTCCGACTGACATCCTCCTCCTCTTCCTCCCCAATTGAATCGTCGGTGTCTGACCCCGAAGACTCTTCCGACGAGTACCTTTTGCTCCGCCGCCGCTGCCGCCGGCTACTCTGTCTCTTCTCCTTGTCCCGCCCTCTTTTGCTGTGCTTCGCCGGCCTCTTGCCGTCAGAGGAGTCAGAATCGGATCCCCGGCCACCTCTACGCTTCTGATCACACTGGATCTGGTCGCGTGGAACCAGCTTCACGCCGGACAGCATGCCTCCAAGGGTTTCTCTACTGCGAGAGAGGACCGTAGCCTAAGATTGATAATTTGATATCGATTCAAAGTGCTCAAAGTCAAAGATACATATAGTTATGATAAAATTATCCATGTTTGATGTCTTCAATCTTCAAGAATTACACCACTTGAACCAATACCACTTGAACCGCCACTTGAACCAATCGAATGTCTGAATCTAACAAATAATAATAAAAAGAAAAAAAAAGAGAGGATCTCAGTTCTTAGTTCTCACCCTAGGGCTGAGGCCTGGGCGGCCTCCTGGCTCTGGCTGGCCACTGCGGCGGCCGGCTGGTGCAGTGGTGCCTGGCCGGTGGCTGGCCGCCGCCACCCCCCACCCCCCGTCCGGCTGGTAAGGCCGCCGCCGCCGGTCACCGGAGCGAACAGCGCCCGGGCGGAGCACGCGCCGAGGAGAAGAGCAGCAGGCGGCGCGACAGAGGAGTAGAGAGTGTATCTCAGTTTTGGGCTGGGCTGAAAACTCGTTAGCAAATTTTTCGGCCCACGGGAGGGCTGCAGCCCAGACGAGGTCCAGATCAGGATCATTCAAGCCCGCTTAGGTGAATGCCAGTTTCAGCCCAGGTAAGACTGTCGGGCTTAGCATGAGCCCATGTTCACTTGAACTGAACTTTGCGTAGCAACCGGCCCACCGCGCAACTCGTTTGATTCATTTCACCTCTCCAAACCTTGCACAATGCACGCCCACTCCACTCCTCCTGTTTCAGTTCAGTCCGGATAGCACAGTATTTTGTGTTCCACAAATACAAGATGCCTGGTCCTGGAGCATATATCATATCATATCACATCCCATACCGACGCGTGAAAGACGATTCATAGCACCACCACCCATTTTCTGTCCAAAGACATGGTTTCCCAAACAGAACAGCATTTCCTCAACACAATGGTCCCAAACAGAATTTCCCCAAAAGGCACTCTGAATGGCTCATCCCAAAAATTCCTCAGAACCCTCTCTTGCCCGTCGACGGTTGTGATCCCACGCAGCTCTGCCGCGGCAATACACTGCAGCATCATCAGTGACCGTGATTCCGCGGAGCAGGCCCATGCCGCGGTGAGCGGTGACCACGGACCACCGTGCACGCACGCAGGCACACAGCCTAGGTGCAGGCAGAGGACCGGGCTGGCGGGCAGAGGCTCCGAGCCCAACGCCGCCGAAACGCACGCAACGCAAGCGGGTCGGTGGGCGGTGGCCACGACGAGCCCACGACCATGAAAGCGAGCGAGACGAGAGGGGAGGGGAGAAAACTGGAAAAAAGGAGGAGGAGATACGCATGATGGATAGTGGCTAGCCAGAAGCCAAAAGAAAGAAGAGGCGAGAGGGAAAGGGTCAAGGGGACGACGGACGGTGGGGGAAGCCGGAACGACTGGCTGAGGTCACTCCGGTCGCATGCTCTCCGCTCCTCTCCTCAGAATTCACACCCGAACGAAAAGATGGGCAGGCAGGGAACGACGAGCGAGCGAGCGCGCAGCACAAAAGCCGGAGCCACGAGGCCAGGGCCAGGCAGCATCAGGAGGAGAAGAGAACGGGAAATGGAAAAGAAAAAGACAGAAAACGAGCAGCCCCGCACCGTCGGGACGCGTACAAAAGAGCGTGGCCAAATTGTTAGGTGCACTCACCTACATGAGCGCTTCATTTCTGTTTTTCATCCGTTTGTTTGTTTGCTTGTTGGTTCTTAAAAAGTTTTACGTTGTACAGTAGTATCCGTCTCGCTAGCTTGCTTTCTCATATGACATGCAGCAAGAGGAGATGATGAGTAAGTGACATCGTGTGGGCATCTTACATATGCGACAAAAGATAGATGATTTATCGATGCTCACGCTTTTGCTCTTTGACGGTATGGTGTGAGTAGGTGACACTTGTCGCTTTGACTATATATGGAGACCTGTAGCAGCATGCTAAGTGTTTTATTCAAATTCTTAGTTCATATATAATGACATTGTGTTAATTTATTTTCTGCTGTAGATATCTCCTTTGGCCTAATTGGTTATCGTTTCTCAATAAAATTATTAATACTTATAATCGCGGGTAAATTGGTCATGGTACATTGACATACATTGTATGATGACACAAGTGAATGGCCAATTGGGTGTTTTTGAGCTGGAATGTGGGGGCTATTTGAATCTTAAGTTTTGTAAAACTAGAAACTCTTAGCTCCTGTTTTTTAGTTTGCTACCTAGAAACTCTATATGTTTTTAACTAACTTCGAGATGAGTAGAGACGATTTCAAGTTTTATTAAAATCTATCATAAACATCTTTTTATAAAAATTGGCATAAGTTAAGCCATTTCTCTTGCCATAATTATCGCGTCTACCTTAGCCCTTGGCCCCCTTAACCAATTAGCTTTGACAAGAATGATCAGTTTGCATGGCGATCAAATATGTGTCTTCGTTATTTGATTCCAAATCCAAACGAAAACCCTGCAATCCAAACATAGTAACATATAAATCGACAACAACAAGCTCAAAATAGGTTTATCTAAAATTGATGGAAAAGACCTAGTTTCTAAAAGAAAATTGTGATTATAATTATGAGATCCAAAAAGCCACTATGTGTTGTATTAAATCCATCCTAAATTAAATCAACTTCTAGATACTACCACAAGTTTGATTGAAGTTGTAGGAAGAGTGGAAAACACCAATACTTATGACATCAAATATTATGAATTATCTCTCTTCATAATACACTTATTTGGTGTCATAGATGTTGTTATTATGCTTTCATAGAAGCTAGTCCCTCTTTAAATAATTTAACCAAGATAATAATTCTAAGAAACGATGAAGGTACTAGTAATTTTATCTCTTACACGACGATACACATCTTAATAGGCATACTTTTATCTTGTCTGGTCTAGTCTACGTGTCTACTAGCTACCCTGCTGGATTGCTGGATTCGTCTTCTACTCCTGCTCCTTGGTCCTTACCAATATTTTTAACCGTGCTCGAGTTTTTAAATCGATCCGAAGACTTCAAATGTTGTCCGTACAGCAGCCCAAGAGTTGGCGTAGCACCGCAGCGCAACGCGCGAGTGCACGTAGCAAACCGCGTCGCCCCAAAGGAAAAGGAGGAGAGAGAAATAAATATACGAGCGGCAGGGCCCTCTCCTCTCCCTCCACACCGATCACTCGCTGCTCCCCTCTCTCGCCGGAGCCCCGGGCCGGATGGCGGCGGCAGCAGCAGCTCCTCCCGCCTCCGCGATCGCGTGATGGACGCACACGCCGCCTCGCTCCGCCGATGGACGACGCCGGAAGGCCACCACCACCACCCCCCGCTCCCGCGGCGGTAGTGACCGTCTCCGCCACCACCGCGCCCGCGCCTCCCCCGCCCTCCGCCACGGCCGCCGCCGACAAGTCCTCGCCCGACCCCGACGCGCTCTATGAAGGTTAGGGCTCCCCGCCGCTCTCGCCGCTCGATCGCGCTCCGCCGCGTGTCGCGGTTGGGGGAATTGGGGTTTCGATGCTCAATTCCCCGTGTAGGTTAAAGCTCACGTGCTCTGTTTTTACGGGTTTTTTTTTCCGTTTCCTTTCGTGGAATCAATCACTGGCTGCGCCTGGAGTAATCTGTTTGTGAACCATGGGTCGCTAATCCCGATTCCTTTGGTGTTATTCGTATCATGGTGCGGTGATCTTCGCGTCGGCGTAAAATTGGCCTCAAGGTTAGCAATTGAGGCGGCTATTAGTTTAGAAAGTTTCTACCTTTGTTGCGTCTTGTGTAGATTCAACGGGTGTTTCGTTAGGACTTTGTTAAAACCACTGCAGAGTGTTGATGGTTTTGTTATCTGTTGCATGAATAGCTTTGGTGTGAAATGTGGTTGGTTTCATCTCTCAGAGAGACCTAAAGCAAAAATTTCACACTGCACATTTGTTGATCTTATTTTGTTGCAACTCCTAGTGGTTTGTAATCAAAGTACTAGCAAGTAAGTGTATGTGCAATGTTGATTGCAGAGGGGATGTGGCAACAGATGGCCATGAACAGCGGTGCCACTATGCAACCTGGGTCATATCCTGAGCGACCAGGTGAACCAGACTGCACTTACTACCTCAGGACTGGATTGTGTCGATTTGGCATGAGCTGCAGGTTCAATCATCCTCCGGATAGGAATCTGGTGAATATCTGTCTTTCCAAACTCTAATTTTGTGTCATATTTGCTTTGAATCACCAGGTGTTTTGCCACATTATCCAGCATCCTTGTTGTTATGTACATTAGCAGCATTGTTATAAACCATGTGCTGTTGGAAGAAATTTTATCCTTGAACCAAAGGCAGTTACAACTTTGTTTCCCTTTCTGATGTGTTTAAGTTGCATCATGGAACAAAAAGCAATGTTTGAAAAGCAAAGTTGTGATGATATTTCTATATGATCATTATTGGTATTTAATCCTTTTCCCATGGGAAAACATACAAAGTATCAGTTCCATAGGCTCATGATAAGGTTTTGTCTAGGGTGCTTGTCAGTCTTTTGTGCGGTTTGAAGTTTCTGTTAACCTGCAAGTATGTCGTCTGTTGCACATTACACAATTTGCAAAAAATAATCCAGAAAAATCAGTTTTAAACATTCAGTGTATCTGTATGATTATTTTCCCTCGCCCCACCCTACTATCTGTTCTATTATTGGCAGACTCTTTGGGTTTGTCCCGTGTGACCTGGTGCTGTCTGTTGTTTAATCTTTTAATTTAAAACGTTCACGTAACCTTTGAAACATAGTTTATGACTACTGTTTGTGGCAATGACTTATTGATTAGTCTGCCAGAATAGCCCAATTCCACATTAGCAAAGTTAATAGAACAGAGGCAGCTGTTTGTCTCCATAGTTTGCTTTTGAGTTACTCCTGTGCGCTGTAACATTTAGTGATGGTTTACACTGGTTGGTTCTTCATTGTAAATTTACGTCTTTATTTACTAAATTGTTCTTGTTTTTACTTCATATCCCATTTTTTGTTCTCAAGTTAGGTTGAATCTGTTTAATTTTAGGCTATTGCCTCTGCCAGAATGAAGGGAGAATATCCTGAGAGAGTGGGACAGCCAGAGTGTCAGGTAAGTATTATAACTGATTCTTCTGTCCTTCAAAACATGACTCATAGAAGTTTTACCTGTGGAAATGTTTTTTTGGTTGACAGACTGACTGAGTTTTGGTTCTTGTAGAATGATTTTAAGAAATTGCTTATCTAGCCCATACACTTTCAATTGTAATTAATAAAAAAGTAGAAAAGAATATCAAGGCAGCTAACAGATTCTTGTAGTTTTTGCTAAGAATGCAAGGTTCTAGAGGTGTAGTAAGACATATTGGTGAACACATGCACACAGCTAGAAAAGAACTCAGATTTTTGAAGAACAATCTTGTTTTTAGTTGTACTCTTACATTAGACATCTGGCTATTTCTGTTAGTCTTGCTATTTCACCAGATCTACGTCTTTGTTCGCACAATCTGTTGAGTGCTTTAGCTTATATGTCATGCTGTACAAGTGTTGAAGCTGAAAATTACTGAACATTTTTCCTGTAGTATTATCTGAAGACTGGAACATGCAAGTTTGGCCCTACATGCAAATTTCACCATCCCAGGGAAAAGGCTGGAATTGCAGGGAGGGTGCAGCTAAACACATTAGGATATCCACTCCGCCCGGTTTGTCTTTCGCTGCCAGTTATATGTCCTCTTCTACAAATGTCTGTTTGCTTTGCTGAAAAAAAGTCTACTTTACTTTTGCAGAATGAAAAGGAGTGTGCATATTATTTAAAAACAGGACAATGTAAATATGCAAATACTTGTAAATTCCACCATCCGGAACTTTTCAATGTGGTGCCTTCGTCACGTGGTTCTCCTATTTATACTTCTGTACATTCCTCTGCAAGCGCTGGTCCGCAGTCCTATACTGGAACTATGCCAAGCTGGGCTTTTCCACGAGCTTCTTTTATACCAAGCCCTAGGTGGCAAAGTCCTTCAAATTATGCACCAATGATTGTACCTCAGGGCCTTGTTCAAGTGCCGAGCTGGAATTCATATCCTGTAAGTTCATTTGGTATAACTTTTACAATTACAAAGCAATCACATTTATCTTTTAACTTCAGAACTTTATTAGACATTATCTCCATAGATTCCCTAGAGGAACAGCGAGTGCATGTCGGTACTGATTTGAACTTTTCCCCATGCTTATTTGATCTTGTGCAAATTGTGTATCAGGCAATGTATTTTTTCTCTAATGTTTCAAAATTTGTGACACTGAAACGTCAAACCTGTTCTGACATCAATTATTGGAGTTCGTATTTAGGGTTGATAGTTGCTGTCTTGCTGATTTTACTTGCCTCTAAGGAGCCCAATGCTATCTGTTTCATCTTCTCAGGGCCAGCTGCAGTCACCTGGTGCTCAACAAACTTATGGAAGTTCACAACAAGGCGAATCTAGTGCAGGAAATCAGGGAATGCTATCACCCTACAGATCCAGTTCATATCCTGTGCCTCAATATGCGTTGCAGAGAGATAATGTATTTCCTGAGAGGCCTGATGAACCAGAATGCCAATATTACATGAAGACAGGAGATTGTAAATTTGGTGCAGTGTGCAAGTTCCATCATCCCCGAGTGAGATCACTGCCTCCTCCAGATTGTGTCTTAAGTCCAATGGGTCTTCCAATACGTCCAGTAAGAAATTAAACCCTTAACTGTTTCTGTTGTATTTTGTTTTAGGATTCCACTATTTCTGTTGTATTGATCCTTTGTTTAGACATTATATCAATTATATATGAATATGTTGATTGCTGTACCACCTCATCTCGTTTTGGGATAGGCTTATCAATTTTCTTTTGGAAACACATTGTCGTTGAGAATATGCATCAATGCAACTGCTTGGTTGTTCTATAGTCAAGAAATTTGAAAATCAAATATTTGCTATGTTGTTTATAAAGAGGTTCTCTTGCCAGACAAAGAAAATAAAGGATTTTCCATACATCATGTTTCTCAGCTAAGATGATTGATTTCAGTGGCATGATTTCTGCTAGCAGTGACTGTTTATTCTCCTAGCAATAAATGCACACCATACTGAAGGCACTAAGATGCATATTCAAGATACAACTACTATTAGACCATTCTTTATATGTGTTGGTTGAGCTATGATTTATCATAACAAACTCTCAAGGGTTGAGCCACAAATCTCGCTATAACTTACAAATAGAGCCTGTCTCATCAATAGGCGTTAGCTAGTCCTTTTGCTACACCTCATTGCATGGTCTGTCATCTTGATTATCCTCTCCAATGTTTTTTTAGGGTGAAGAATTGTGCAAATTCTATTCTCGTTATGGCATCTGCAAGTTTGGCGCCAACTGTAAATTTGACCATCCTACAATGCCTGCTCCAATGGGAGTCTATGCATATGGTTTCTCTGCGTCTGGTTCTCCTGCATCTGCTTCAACTAATGTACCTATGGCGCGACGCCTTCTGGGATCCCCATCCGGTTCTGGATATACGTCCTAGGCGTCTTTTTTCACTTGACCTACTTTTGATGTATAAAATCCACGGCATTGCCTCAGGCGCTGTGAATGTTTTTCTAACTTCCCTCGGGGATCAAGTTATGTAAATTGAGTTGCTACTGGAGATGTACAGCCCCCCCCTCTTTTTTGTTAATCCAGATCTTTTGGAATAATTCTTGGAACCGAATAAACTAAGATGCAGAAATACCAGTTTTCAGGTACCTGCACTATTTGATACTGCTGTACCTATGGTTCCTAACGTTGATGAGGTAGGAAATTCTGTGAAGACCTGAAGCCTGCATGTGTGCAGTTGAAACTATATCATTGCGTCAATATATTTTGAATGAACCTTTATTGAGCTGGTGTTGAGGCAGATATTGGGATTTTTTTTTAATCTGTAAATGCTGGTTTTCTGATTTGAACAGTGTATCCCGGCCTACGGCTTCTGGCAAGACAAACTCAAAAGCGATTCAGTGCAGATCCAGGAGCATTCTGCTCATCCTCGGCCTCGAACCTCAAAACCGCTGTCAAAGCCTCAAAAGGGTATAGAGTAGGTGTAGATGAAACTCGAGGATGTCACGTCTTCGCCATTATTATTTTGATGAGAAAATTTGTCACTAATAGTTTGCACGTATGTTTTTGAGGTGAAGTGCACGCCTCCAACTCCAAGTCCAACAACTGAAATTAATGAGGACACGATAAGGTGCCCGAGCTGGTCCGGCCATATTTCCTGTGGTCAGGTTTAATCATTTGGTAAGTTGCTGAAAAAAGCGGAGGACTTCTCATGTGATGTCATGTGGGCCAGACCAGGCCCTCACTGTCGACTCCTCTGGTCTGTATGAACTATGAAGCCTATTGCGCCCTCACTCTGAGTCCTGAGTCCTGATCCGCATCTGTATGTCGTTGGTTATCGAAAGGAGTTATTTGACCATTGCACTACCAAGTTCAAACATCTGTTAAGCATAAGCATGGTAATCTACCCATGGCTTACTGGGACGCTTGGTTGAGGAATGCGTTGGAGATCGTATCTGTGTAAAACAACGTGCAATACAGTATTCGGTTCCACGCTCAGGCACGGGAGACTGGAGTACTGAACTGGCCGTGACGGAGCGACTGAATAGCAGGATCTTGGCGCTCTGTGATCCGGCGCTCTTTGAACACTACACATGGTTCGAGTACTCTGCCTCGGCGGCTCGGCCAGTCGGCCCTTGGCACTCGGGTGCCTGCGTCCTTTGCGTCGGCCACGGCTAGCCCCGCCACCAGCCACCACTACCATCCACTGATCCACATCCGCTCACAATTTTGACCCAAAAACGCCACCACACACACCGTCGCACGCGCGATCCGACGTGGCCATGACGCCAGCTGATGCGTGTCAGCGTGTGCGCACGGGAGAGGAGGGCGGTGGTGGTGGATTTCCAATTCCAAATCTCCCATCCCGAGCCGTGCCCCTCGCTTTCTCCGAAGAGCCCCAGCTCACTTTTTACATCTTCACTTCACTTGGCCTACCAGCTGAGTTTCCCTCTCCCGATCGCTCCCCTCTCTCCACCAGTCTCCACTCTCCACTCCGAATCCCCCCACTCCGCCGTGCCCTAGAGAAGCAGCGATGCACAGTCCGGTCCCGCTCCTCCTCCTGCTCCTCTGCACGGCCGCGGCAGCGGCTTCCGACGACGGCTCCCAGTCCCAGGTACGTCGTCAGGCAGCGTCTCCTCCTCCCCTATCCTCGCTTGGCCGCCTCGATCCCTTCTGCAGTTCCGGCTCACATTGCGCCTCTGTGCAGGCGCGGACACTGAGGGCGGCGCGGCGGGGGATGGTGCCGGTGGCCCCCGCGGAGGCGGAGCTGGGCTCAATGGCGCTCGCCTTCAACGACACCACGCGGCGCCGGCAGCTCGGGGGCAGCTTCCAGCTCTGCGCGCCCTGCACCTGCTGCGGCGGGGCCAGCGGCGCCTGCGTCCTCGCGCCCTGCTGCTACTCCATCAACTGCAACATCCCCAACCGCCCCTTCGGCTACTGCTCCTTCACGCCCAAGTCCTGCGAGTGCATGGGATGCAACATCTGATGAGCTCCACGGGTCCACCGCGGCCCGCGGGATTCATTCAGTTTCAGTTGAATTGGTCACGGTAAGAGTGAGTGTGTGTGTGTGTGTGTGAGAGAGAGAGAGTGGGGTAGTAACGAATCTGTATAAATTCCCCACCTGCTTAGTTAAGTGGCGATTGCTGTTACTTCTAGCTAGTACGTAGTATTTTGCTGTGATCACTGCTACATTCGATTTGGTTGAAAAAAAGGAAAGGGGGCTGGGCTGATTCAGAGGTCACTACTCTGGGGTTTTCTTTTTCTGTCGCCACATATTGGATGTCTGATTAGGATGCTACTTGTTCATAGTGGTTTGTTGATAGCTGTAATAATAAATATATTTGTTTAGGTGCATGGATTTAGTGCCTTTTTACTGGATGCCATCTCTTCTGTCCTGATCGTGGCCTGGAATGTGATAGCTCGTTCGTCATCTTGTTAACCCTTTTCAGATGCTGATTGGATTGGCCAGACCTTATCAGCACATGGATTGTATGTTCCCCTCTTCGTTCTTTTCTGCCATGACACGATATTTGACTGGTCATATGTTCTGAAGATTCATACTCGCTGTCCCCAGAAGAATGTGATTCTCGAACAGTTTTAAGTTTGACTAAATCCATAAAAGGAGTACTGACATTTATAATACTGAATAAGCATTATTAGATGAATTATGAAGAATATTTTCATAGTAAACCTATTTGGACTTTGGAGGCATAAATGTTTATACTGTTTTCCATGCTAATATAACTTGAGTGTCAGGACTCATGTTCTTTTTCTTTGCTTTGACAGTTTTGAAATGTATGGGATATTTTACTGGTCCCAGCCTCTGCACATTTATGCAGGGATGGCTGCTGGCTATTTTTCTTTCCCCAGACCCCGCAGTGCGGAAGCCTATGGCACTGGGTACGCCTTTTTATGGGATATTTTACTGGTCGTGTTCTTCATATTGACCATCAATAATACAAAGCAGATTAAATATCACTAGTGTGCTTTATGTCTGACCAGTTCACATTTATTCTGCTACTACCCAGCTCCAAAGATAATTTGCTTGCTAATATGCTAAAAAAGAAGCTGCATAATGCCTTGTGAATTTCAAATTTATCATTAAGTTTAGTCATGAATTTTTGTTATCTGGTAAAGCGCTTATTTCTGTAACTTACATCTTGACTCCTGATGATGAAATGCACCTGCACTGAGGATATCTAATTGCCGACGTAGCAGAGTGAACACACAAACTTCCATCACATGCCCCTGATTCAAAGTTGACTGGGAAAAATCTATTGTTTGCTTCAAAACTATGCTACCAAAATATCTGTATATCAATGCATCATTTGTTTTCCCCAAAGGGACGCTGTCATCCTGATATGTTGCTAGAACTCCGAAATCATTTCCAGATTTATATTTGTGTATTTCTGCACAATGTAATGTTCCTTTTCCTAAAAGCATCAGCGGGGTGTTTGAGTTATATTCTCTCCATCCCAAAATAAATCAACTTTCTAGAGTTGTCCTAAATCAAACTATTTTAAGTTTGACCAAATTTATTAAAAAACACCAATATTTATGACATCAAATTAGTATCACTAGATACATATTACATCATGCAATATATATTTTTATAAATAATGTTTTTATTTGATGTTATAGATGATGTTCATATTTCATATAAAGTTAGTCAAACTTAAAATAGTTTGTGGTTTTATTTTAGGATGGAGGTAGTGTAAAGCTACAACATGCCAAAAGGAAAAGGTGTATAGTGCCTATGCATTGCGTAAATGATGTTTCAACTTTCAGTCGCATGAGTCACGACAAATGATCAGCCTACGTGCAAATCTCACAAGTGTAATCAAGTTAACTTTTCTTATCATCTCTGATAGTTGGCCGCAGAAGTACGGGGACATGCATCTTACTTCACCCTAACTGCTCTTTCTCTCGTTGCCACATGCCCACTCCTGCATGACATCTCGTTGAGGATACGAAAAGTTCAGCTTGACTGCTTGAGGCTTCAGCCATGATTACCTAATGACTTTCTACATTTACATTACAGCTAAAGCAACAATAAGCTGCAAAAGTCAGCATGACCTCGTCTCATTCTCACATCCTTTGTTTTCCGTTCTGCATGGAGTAACCTGTAAGCCATTCATGTGAATAGCTGCGTGAGTCTGTGATGTTGGGTAAATTACACACTGATGCTAAGGAGACATGTCTTTGTTTATGTAAATATACTCCCTCCGTCCCTATTTAATTGTCATCGTTGGTATGCGTGTCACAAGTTTGACTCGATTTGTAGAAAATATATGCAATATTTGTATCTCCAAATAAACTTATTAAAAAACTACATTCAAAGATCTTTCTGATGATACTAATTATGCAGTATAAATATTAATATTTTTTGATATATAATTACCGGCAATTGTTTCTTGATAAGCGCAAGCGACAGTTAAAAAGGGCCGGAGAGAGTACCGTGTGTTTGTGTGAAGGTGACACTTAAATGTTGAGGTGAATGAACACTTACATGTGTTTATGTGAAGGTGACACTTACATGTCTTTGTTTCTCCAGAATTGACACCTCTGGGCTCTGGCATGAGAAGATACTTCCTGTATTGCAAATGTAGACCATTTTGATATTTTTGTTGGTCAAACTTATCTAACACAGACCATCGATGTATAAAAGATAAATAGATTATGAACTCACAGACATCACTCATGAGGAACGAAATTAAAAAAAATCAACAACCGAACTCCTGTCACTATATACGTATAATAACTCATACTTTTTAAAATTGTAAGTTAAAAGTGTCATATTGGTGCCACCTCCATTGTTACTTCAATAGCCATGATCGAGGTTGCGACCCACCTTTAGGGCTTGTTTATAGAAACATAATAACCATCTTCTATTTATACGTACTAAAAGGGATTGAGATAGAAAATTAGTTTAGTTCTACTATTGAGTTTATTGAACAATGCCCTAATGGGATCTAAACCTTTGTGGTTGGTCGGAGTTGCTTGTTTCCTTCTAGGTGTTGTCTCTCAACGCTGATTGAGATTTTTTGTCTAGCTGTGTTACTTCGGTCATGAAGGCTATTTTCTGGTTGCAAGGTCATGTAAGTTTATTGGATGAGCCTCCTATGCATTTGAGTCACCGGCAGGTGGGCCTGATCTGTAGAGGGACAAACTGCAAAGGGACCAGTTCCAAGTTCATTGTACTTATTACTCGAAAAAAAGTAGTTCATTGTATTTGGCTCTTCTCTCTTAGTGCAATCAAGTGTAGATTTCCAGTGTGTTTGCGAAAAAAGTATCAGATACGTGTGAATGTCCTAACAAATATAAACTTTGGTTAGAACTAGAAAGATACCTCACGCTTTACTGCGTAACTTTCTTAAAATTTACAATTAAAATTGTTGTATAATGAGTTAGTCTAGCCAGGCTACAACTAAGTGAGGCTACCAAACACACTTGTATAGACCAGCTAATTGTTACCTGAACATTAGATAAAAATCATCCCACTATCTAGACCAAATCAAATAATGAAATAGCTCACTATTATTAGATAGTGAATCAACAGGCTTAAGGTGTCTTGTCTTTCGACCTAGGGAGAATGATTAAGCGTGCTATGTTCCCTGTGGGACAGACTGGCAGCAGCATCTCCATGTGTGCGGGGAATCAACAGAGTCTGGAGACAGATACTCGACAGGAGACCGTGTCGATGCGTGCGTAGTTGGATTCATTGCTTAAGTTTGACTCCTGATGTCTCGTGCTTGATGTGTTTTCGTTCTTGTTACTCTGCTGACAAAATGACAACCGACAAGTTCACGAACGAAGCCTCTGCTTCGATCCACCATAAGTCCAGAATAGGTTAGCCGAGGATATCTCGTTTGCGCCAAAAGCCTTCTTCGGCTCGCCAAATGCTGAGATTTTTTCCTATTTTCTGAGTTTTTTCGCCGTCAAATATGGAGTGTGGAATTTTATAGAAATCATACATAAATTTTATGGGAACCAGTTTAATTTTCTGTAGCAAAGAAAAAAAGAAGCAGGAAAGTGGGGCACAAGAATTTTCACTGGGATCATACACTAATTTCAGTTTATTTTTACAGAAAAAGCGCTTGAAACATGGAGATGTCATACTGGGATTCCAGGCCCGAATTTGGCAGGCAAAGTTTCAGCCACAAATCCTGTAGATCATGCAATAGACCACTACTGGCCCTACTCTACTCAAAGCAGAGGCGTTGCAAAACCGATGGTGCAGTGCAGGTGCCTGATCATGATAGAATCCCAAATTTCTTCAACCAGAAAATTTTGGTAGAGTACGCTGACGAATTCCGCCAAAATGAGTGAAATGCTACGCGTACAAGAAATGCTGATCTTGTTAAGAAGCCCACAGAAGGTGGAGCCATTTTCCTACTGGACGGGCAAAGCCAAGAAAACGTGGCTTCTCCCAGCTTCTCACAAACTTGGCACAGATTATAATACAACTGGCATTTGAGACGTTTCTGTCAAACGCTTTCAAAAACAACTTAAGCTCCACAAGAGGGCCAACGCTGGAGCCATTAAGAAGAAGAGGATTTGGAGCATTACCAAATTGGCCCTTCCTCAAGTACTGAAGGTAAACTACATACGGTACAATACAGGAAAGGACCACAACGAACCTGCCACATCATTCAGCATAAAACTATTTACATTGATATATAATCTGACACACAGCCAACACTGCAGACAAGATACATACCCTAAAGCTTCAACAACTTTCAGATCTGTTGCATTATCTGCTTCAAGTGGTAAAGTGAAAAAGAAAAAACTCACTTGGTAACTCTAAACCTATTTCCTGGTCTAATTCAGGATGACACACATGGTACATAAGACCGTAGTGCAGTAGCAAACAAAATGATTACAGTCACCATGCCTATGGATGAATAGAAAAATACCAAAAAAATATTAAAAATCTTTAGTCGAAAATTGTAAGCTGAACACTAGAGTCTGTAGCCGTTCTTATCCAGTCTACACACCAAGATAACAACCCTTGTCGCAGCTCACAAATGCTGCCTTCAACACATTTCATTTGTAACCTTTTGTGATGATTTTTGCTTTTCTTTTCCTTTTTGTTTCTCTTTATTTATCCATGCCATTCACACAGGATCCCAGAGACAGAAGTAGACAACTGAGGGAAGAGAGCATCGACTTACAGGTAAGTTTTGAGTAGGAAACATAGGAGCAAGTAGGTTTTCACCGAGTAGGCATTTGGTTTCTCCATTGTTTCCACCACAAAACTAGATATACATAGAACCATCAAAACATCCATTTTGGAGAAGACTGGACAGTGCTCCGACGAGGCTTTGTGGGTTGCTGCTGTTCCATGGAGTTCCTCTTCTTCATGGCTGAGGAGACTGTTGGGCTTAAGTAGTCATGACTCCTCTGCGGCAGAGCCATGTTCTGCGAGTGTGTCTTCCGAACAGGTATCAGTGCATGCTGCTTTCGCAAGGTTCCATTCTGCATTGATGAGGTCCTTGGAGACCTCCACCTGCTGTAGGTGACACAGCTCTGGCTCCTCCCCACATGTTTCTCCCTGGGGCTTGGAATGTTCCTGCTTTCCATGGTCTCAGCTGAGTACATTGTTTCCTCCTCGCTGCTGTACTGATCTTGACCTCCATACTCCAGTATCTCAGCGGGTGATGAGCTCGACTGTCCCTCGCTGCTACAATCCATATGCCGAAGAGCTATTGGAGGGTCCCTACACTCAGCCTCACTATTACGGTGCCATATCAGCCCTGATGGGAAGCCATTTTCTTTCGACCTATTTTTTGGCTTGGACGTTTCAACATTGTTCTCATCAGAAAGCATTTGCTTCAGAGGCAGTGGTAGAAAGATAGTCTTTGGTTGAATTGGTGCAGCAGCGTTGTTCTGATCATGACAAGAACTTCGCCTTGGTGATTCATATATTTCTGGAGTCGCAATACCCTGCTCACTGCTTGTGCGCAGATCAACTATAGGATTTGCTTCATGTGAAATCCTTGCAGTGGCTGTGCTTCCTGATGCCTGCTGATGTTTAGGCTTTGAACAAACGGATGCATCATCATTCTCATCGTCAGGCTTGAACACATGACGATGAGCGAACGAGGTGCTTGAGTGATCACTCCTGCTGGACATCAGCCGAACAAGGGGTAACTTTGGCTTGCTAACCTCGTCCAAGCTGCCCTGCCAGTGCTGATACAACCAATCGCAAACTACAGATATGGGAATCCCAAATTGCATTGGGTGATCCTTCTTCCATGAATGTGATGAGGAGGAGGATGCCGAGGACGATCTTGCAGTGGGAGAGGAGGCCAGCTTCATTGGATCACAGATCATGAAAGCTAGGTTCCCTTGCACATCAAAACCAGCAGACCCAGGGCACCATGTCACCCCATCGGCTGAGAATTTTATGAGGTTGTCTGTGCCAATAACTACCTTCCCCTCACCAACCACCAGTTCCTTTTTCCCTGTATGTCCGAGCAGGTACACAGCACTTCCATGATCTAGGCTTGGTTTGCAGCTAGTTTTCAAATAGTGAGGTTGCTGACCCTGTAGGGTCGAGTCACCCCCTGTATAATCAAGACCAACTATTGTAAGATCAAGAATCGAGCTGGTGATGAAAAATCTGCACAAAAAATAATCATCTCATCAAGACCGTAACATTGGATTCAGAATCAACAAATATCAAGAAGGCTGAAAAATTCATCTAAATAGTAAAAGACAAAAGCAATAATACTATAATATAAATAGCAATCATAATGTGCTACTACTTTCCAGATAATTTTCTGACTGAGCAGCAAAGTTCATCTGAGATGACTTAAAACGGGAAAATCAAGGCACTTTGAACTTTTACCCAGGATTGCTACTACGTTTTTCTCATCATGAACCACTTATTGCCTGTGGGTGTCATAACTCATAAAAGCCTTTGCAAGGAAGAAAAGAAGAAACTTTAGCCCAGTACTGCATTTTCAGGAAAAAAACAAGAAAGATCTACACAACCTTCTCCAAACTAACAACGCCGATTCTCACGACCTAAAGGCACCATTTACAGTGCTAGCTTGTGAGCACCGCCTGGGTTGTAAACTCATGCCACCATCATTACAATTTACATCAACTATTGCTACTGCTAACTACCCAACAGAAACCCCACAGTTGAGAAGCAATTCCCTTTCCTAATCAGCCACATTACGGTTAATGAGCCCCAGCAACAGCTCGCCCACCACCACCGACAAATCCGACGAATGCGGATTGCGGAATGCCACCGCGTGGGGCCCTGCTCGGCAGCGACCGGTCATGCCTGCAGATCTCAGGCTAATCACACTGCAATCAGTGTAGGAACTAAGACCCCATAGCCAAAGCACCCCACGATCCCACAAACGCGCAAGCAGGAACGAGGGAGGGGGAAAAGCGCGGTGATCCGAGTGGGAGCAGGAACCAGCATTGGTGTCGTTACGTTACCTGTGCGGCTCGAGCCGCGCGACGAGGCGGCCGCGCCCAAGCAGCGCGTCAGCGTCCTCGGCGGCGGCCGCGGAGGGCAGGTTGCCGTGCGTGGTGAGCAGCAGGTTCCGGTGGATCAGGAGCCCGCTGCCGTGATGCCCCTGCGCCTGACGGACCGCCGCCAGCGCGGAGGCCCTGGCGGAGAAGATCGCCGCCTTGACCCGCTCCGACCGGCCCCCGTCGTCGCCGCCCCCGCCGGAGCAGAAGCACCACCCCGCGCCCTCCCTCCACACCCCCATTGGCCTCCTCCCGCGCTCCCTCCGAGCCGAGCGGCTAGCTAGCTACCGTTACAGCGGCGACAACGCCACTCGTCGCCGCATTCCTCTGCGGCGGAGTTGGTGCGGGTGGGTATCCTGGCTCCGACCGTGTCCGTCCGTCCGCCTCGGCACGGCGGCTTCCACTGGCCGTTCTGTTTCGTTTTCTTCTCCATCGGGAGTGAGGCCGGGTTCGTATTAAAGCTGCTGACCGCACTGACACCTCCCGCGGCGGGGATCAGCCACTCCTCGTAACGACCCAGCCCCACATGACGTGTGGGACATCCGTATTCTGGTCCCACGTGTAGGTGAGATTGTGATGTGGAGTTTGGCGGAGAGGAGGTGGCATTAGTGTGGGGGCGTTAATTAGGAAGTGGCACAGCGAGCTGTGGTTTCGTTTACGGGTGGCCAGTAGGGGGAAGAGCCCTTCTCTGTCTGCTCCGCGCACCCGCACCGACAGGTTGTAACGGCGCGTGACCGTGACAGGTGGGACCACGAGCGGCTAACCGCGGCGCTGAGCGGTGGGGCCGTGGACGGGTGCGTCCGTCTCAGGTCACGCGATCAGTCGCGTCTGCGCCTCTCGTAACGTGCCTGTAATGATAAGACCATGACGTTTTGGGCATTGGCAGTTAGGGTTCTTTCGCAGATTAAATTAATGGTTCTGCTTAGATGGTCTCTCATGAACGCTGGGATTAGGTAGAATTAAAACTTGATTACAAGCGTTCAGTTGTACTCCAACGAGATGGTTTTAAGTTGCACGAAATAATCTGAGCTGAACGTAGTATCTGCCTAATCGAGCTTGGAGTCTGCATGTGCCACTGCCGTCCACTCGCGATACCGACGATGGTTTTGCAGGAAGATTTGCACCGGCAGAGCGCACGACGGGACCGATGCACTGACACCAGCAAAGCGAGATGGATTCGGCGCAGCATTCAGCGCCTTATCTGACACCGTACATCTCTTCTGCTCTGTAAAGAGGAATTAGGCATTCACCGTTTGTCGTATTCATCAAGGTTGTGGCTCCATCGCCCCCATCGCTTTCCTGCAAGCCCGGTGACAAGAAATTTTCTTGACGCCCGCTGTTGTGAACAGGTTGTGCAGGGCGACATTGCACGCAGCGACCGTCGGGTGCAATGCAACGGTGCAACTGGAAGAGGAAAATTATTCTGGAGTGCCTCGTACTACTAATGTATGTACGTATCTACTGTACTACTACAATCTACTCCGTAGGCAAGTTGGCCTTGTGGCCTCAAGCAAGAGCACGTACGTGTACCTTTTGGAGACGGGAGAGGCCAGAGGCATCCGAGGCAATGCATTTACAAAGTCACAGGCCGTATTGCAGGTACGTACGTAAGTATGTACTGTACTTGTCGAATGAATCTCTCCTCTTTGGATAGGAAGTGGTTTAGTGAATAAAATGGGTTTCGTTTAGTTTCTAAAATTTTTAGCCTGAAAAATACTATAGCATTTTATTTGTATTTAATAAATATTATCTAATCATGGTTTAACTAAGCTTAAAAAATTCGTCTCATGATTTACAACTAATTTATATAATTAGTTATTTATTTTATCAACATTTAATGCTTCATACATACGACCCAACATTTGATGTGATGGAACGAGAGCGAAATTTCTAACCTTTTTGAGTGATCTAAACAAGGCCCTAGACAGAAAACATTTTAAATTGGGGATGAGGATTTTGGGGAATGGGAAAGACCGATGACTATTCTCTATTTCTTGGTGATATTTCTATATACAACCTAAAAGTTTAGAGGATACTTACAAATGGGTGTTTGAAAAATCCAGTAACTTCTCAACTAGATCCATGTATCGACAACTTATCTTTAGGGGTATCAACAACAGAATGAAACGCATGTGGAAAAATAAGGCTCGTTTGAAAATCAGAATCTTTATATGGATGGCCATTGCAAATTGGTGTGAACCTTGAGAAGAAGTTAAAAATGGAAAGGGTCCAAAAATTGTTGTCTGTACGGGAGAGAAGAAACCATATATCATATCTTCTTCAATTTTATTATGGCCATGATGATCTAGACCAGTTTCAAAGAAGCACTAGGCTGGGATAGGATTCCTAACGTTTACAGAGGTTTTTTTTTTAAGATTGGCCTCCCTTAGGATCTCACAATTGTCAAATCAAGTTATATATGATGTAGGTCGTCTATGGACAATCAGAAATAAAATGAGTATTGAAAAGCTTTCTATTAAAAAACAGAGCATATTAAAAAAAGCAAAGTAAAGATCGTGAAGAGCTGCTTGTAGGAATTTCAGAATCAATGTGAAGCTATGGAAGTTGAAGTCCTCAATTGACAAATGGAGGGTAAGGAGTCAGGATCTTTTAGGTGCTTTGCAGGTTTCAACAACCAAAAAAAGGTTCTGCTTTAGTTTAGCTGACTTGACAACATGTGTTGGAATTGGTGGAATAAAGATCTTTAGTTATTTTTCAGATACGAGAGTTATTTGTTCTCGTGGTTTGTAGTCATTGCATTTAATATTTTGTTCTTCCTATGTTTTTCATTACATTGTAAGCTAGTATCCCAACATTAGCATTTGTGAACGTCACTTGCTTTATTAATAAGTAGGATGTACCTCTGTAAAAAACATTTTAAATGAGAGTTTGTATTATGGGATGTACAAATTCATGAAACGAAAGGATGATACTTCTTTCATTTTTCTGTTACTTTTAAACTTGTTTCCCTCTTTCATATGTATCTTGTTTGTACCATCTTCTCCATGGCGTCAAAGCGCACACACAGAGGCCGAACCACACACATAGAGGATTCTTTCGTCGCATATGTCCAAAGTGGGGTCTTTGTGTTGTGGTGCTAGCTTGCTCGCACACCTCTATGCTCTCCTGCATGCACAGCTCCATGCCCGTACATCTGACTATGGGTAATCACTCGCTATCGTCCAAGGCTTGCCGAGCCTAGTGTCACAGGCTCACAACCGTGTGCGTTGGGCCAAGCACCACTATGCACGCTAGGCTACGCACCGCTGCCACTGGATAGGGAGCGTGGATTGCTTAGATCGCACTAAGTGAAGCTAACTCATATACCCATCTCTGTTTTTTACTGGCTTACCATGTGTCATGTGTGCTCCACTTAGGGTAACCCAACGTAAACATATATTAGCATTATTCCATGAAGCTTAAAGGCAGTAAACTGTCCAACGCCAGCTATACGAGTCTAGTCTTTTCATTGTTATATCACTATACAAACATCAACTTTTGCATAGTGGGGATTTGGCACCAATCTTGCATGCTTGGAGAGAGAGCACGATAGGAGCAAAATCTCACGCCACAATGAAATTTCTGGTCGTTGCTTGGTCTCTTTCTCTAGGAAGCGCTACTTCACTAGAGGGCTACGTGGAGCTATAGTTTCGCGTGACATGAAAATTTATAGATAACATGTACATCGTAGGAAAATACCTTTTTAGAAGTACACAACGTAACGTAGACGTTCACATATGTACGTATACTCACCCCCTATGAACACACGTACGCAAATCCTACTCTTATGAGCACCTTTGAAGGACCGAGCACCCGACGGATCTGGAGATTCTCGAAGTCACCACTGGTGCCTCGTCGTCGTCGACGGGAACGTTGCTTATCACTTAATGGATAACACCGAAATATCTTTAAAAAAATCCCAGAAAACGGTGCGAGCACTAGGATTTGAACTCTGATGAGTAGCGTCCTAGACCGTCCTGTCATTGAACTACGAGCTAAAAAACCGAGAATTATATGAAAAAAGTCCAAAAGCCCAAGCGAACCGGAAGAAACTAAAACGGAAGGATGTTTAAAAAAAACAAAAAAAAAACCCCGGAAGCACGCATCGCGTTCTCGCACACACGGCGCTTCCGCCGTCCCCGTCTTCCTCCCTTCCCTTCCCCATCCTTCGTCGCCACCACCTCCGGTCCAGCTCCTCTTCCGACCTCGGCAGCTCCCATGAAACCCTAATCCCCCAAAACCCTCACTCGAACGAACACTGCTGCCGCCGCCATGTCGCCCCCTCTGCAGACTCCTAACTACAAGCACATCACGGAGGAGTGCCTTCGCGAATGGAAGGGCCAGTCCGCCGGCGCCTTCCGCCTCCCTGATCCGGTGCCCATGGCGCGCTTCCTCTACGAGCTCTGCTGGGCGATCGTAAGCTTCCGACAGTTCGGGCAGCTCCCTGGTTAGGTTTTCCTCCACCGGCTGGTACTTCTGTGTTGACTGGCTGGGCTGGGCTGCGCAGGTGCTGGGCGACTTGCCGCCGCAGAAGAGCCGGGTGGCGCTGGAGTCGGTGGTGTTCGTGGAGGAGGGACGGCGGGAGGAGGAGCTCGGCTCCGTGCTCGCTGATATCATCGCTCACCTAGGACAGGATGTGAGTATATATGCAACTGGTTCTGATGCCAGTGTTGTGGCTAGCAAGTTTGTTCTGTGGTTTCGGGTGTGTATTTGTTTAGTTAACTTTCTCAGTCTAGGATTGTATCCTGTGTTTTGGTGGCACTAACTATTTGTGTATGCACTGAATTGTCCACTTTGCAGTATGTGTATTGCTTGCTGTGGTAGCTGGATCGACAATATAGCGGAATTGTTGGGTGCTTTGAACAGTTTTGCAGTGGAAATGGACAGGATGTGTTAGCTCTGTGCTGATGTTAGGCTACCAATTTTACTATTGTTTCTTGTACTATGAGTGTTGTTATGATAAAAAAGTTTCAACTGAAGTTGTAACATAAACAAATTCAATCAATGCTACTTAGGTACCATTTTTTGGTTGACCAGAAATGAACCAGATAGTTTTTAGGTAAATCTATTAAGACATGACCTAGTCAGCAGCCTTGTACACATGGATGTTCATTGTACTAGCAGTACTTTTTCGCCAAGCTATGGTAACTGGAGAAAGCTTGTTCACATAAGGAAGCTTATCAAGGGCCAAAAGGTCGCATATTCTTTAGTTTCTGTTTACGTGATTAAAAACTGAACACACATGGAGCTAGATGTCCTTTTAGGCATGATTTATACAAAATTGAACTGTTCTGGGCGCATACAGATTACCAAAAAAATAGATTAGCCTCGAGGTGTCTAAGAAGTTCTGTTTCAATGCATTTCTTTGAACTAAACGGTGGACAGTAGAGATGGCGCTGTATAAATGCAAATGATATTATTCACTGTGTTGCTTACCATTTTGGCATTTCTGATTTAAACGTGCCTCTGTTTCTTTCTTATTTATCTGCTGCAATTGGGTTATTAGGCTTTGACCCATGATTCACTGCTTTTACCTGATATGAACTTTGGCACCTGCACTTTTTTTGGATAAGTTTCCCCCCTTGTGTTTCGGTTTAGTGACATTCCTCTAACAGTGTTTAGCCAGGCTAACTTCCTTCATCATGCAGATTACAATCTCTGGTGAATATCGCAGCCGTCTTGTTAAAATGGTAATAAGCTAGGCATGACTTCTAAAGCAAATGAAACAATTCATACTCCTCGCTGTCTTTCCTTTTGATTTTAAAAATGGGACTGCTCATTGATTTCTATGTGAGTACTCATCGTGCAGACTAAATCATTTGTGGAGTCCTCGATTACTGTGCCTAGGCTTCTGCAAGAGCGATGCGAAGTGAGTTTTTTTTAATTGCTTGTGCTAGTGACCATATCTCTGTTGGCATCAATTTAAGATAAAGCTGATACATGCTTCTCTATTTCCTCCACCCATGGACTTGAAGGAAGATTTCCTTTGGGAAGTTGAACAGAGTAAGCTGAAAGGCCAGGATTTAAAATCCAAGGAGGTAGGCATAATATGCTGTTTTGTCAATCTGTCATATGGGTTGAGTCATGGCGTTTTATGCGGGCATCTTATTGTGGGCACACATTGATAAACTTTGTTATGAAAACTCATATTTACCATGGTATATTTGTAATATCCATATTTTTTCTCAAACACTTTTACCTCATACCTTCCCCCATTATTATGGCTCTTGAGTGATTTACTTTTGACTCATGTTATTTGCTGATTTAGTTTTTTATTTTATCATTAACTATGTATGGTCGATTGATATTTGGTTTAAATAATCGGTGACAGGTTAGAGTCAACACACGGCTTCTTTACCAGCAAACTAAATTCAACCTCTTACGGGAGGAAAGTGAGGGCTATGCCAAGTTGGTATGTATAGCTTGTCCTGATTTTGTGTTCCTTTTTTGTTCTCGTAGTAATTTTAGAGCAGTAGCATATATTCTGCCTGATTGGAACATCCCTGTAAAACATTTAATGACACCATTCTTAACCACCATGTTAACTAATCTATTACGAAAAATCAGGTCAGAATATTGCTGTTCTTTTTTTCTGCAGTACCATGACGTAATATGAGTGTGAAGGCAATGTTACTGTGTGAAAGAGGTCCAAGACTCTGTTTTCTTTCTATAAGGGCTAAATATACACTGGAATGCTTTAGTTGACTAGTTTAATAATTAAATGCCGTGCTTTGCTATGAATAAAGATAACCATAATCCTTCCTTGAATCATAGTTGATGGTTTGTCTGCCATACTGCCTTGTCCATCTAGCTTTTGTCCTTCTCTGGAAGTGCATGCTTGGTTCTTGTACTAGTCTGATCGGACTCTGCCACAGCACATGTTGCACCTTGAATGTCATGACTGGTCTGATCCCTTGTAGCCGCTGCTGTTGCGCCTTGCCACAACCATAGGGTGAGGATGGGTTATTGAGAAGCTGCGACAATTCATATACTGGAGTAAGAAGTAGTTTGTAGGATGGGGTCAAACTTTGGTAAAGTATCAGCTATTACATTTCCGCCCTATCAACCTACTAACGACCAGTTATCAAAAAAAAAAAAAACATACCAACGACCTGAACATTTAGATTATTATTAGTACTCCATTCCAAATTTAAGATGTTTTGGCTTTTTTAGATGCACTGCTTTTCCTATGTATCTATACATAGTGTATACCTTCCTCGCAAAAAGAAAAGACATAGTGGGTATCTACCAACGACCTGAACATTTAGATTATTAGTACCCCCTCCATTCCAAATTATAAGATGTTTTGGCTCTTTTTTTTAGGCCGTTTTGGTTTAGATGCATTGCTATAAATAGTGTTTATCTTCCTTGCAAAATGAAAATACATAGTGGGTATCTAAGTGCATAACAAAAGCTATGTCCATAGAAAAGCTAAAACTTTTTATAATTTGGAATAGAGGGAGTAGCTAACAAGTGCACTGTTCAATGTGTGTCCATTAAAGTAAGCTCATATTGATGCTAAGGATTGTAAGTTGCTATCAATATAGCAGGAAGTTATGAGTTTATAATTCCAAAGCAACTGTTAGAAATGTGTTACCTTTATTCTAGATGGCATATTCTCCAATTTAGTCGTTTTGAAAAGAAATGATATGCATGCTATGCGTACGAATACCATGTCCTCTATCTGTATATAGATTTGTACTTTGAAAATTACCTAAATGACTAAATGATTGTACCTTGCCACTGTCTGCGATTTTTGCCAATCATTTTCTCCTATAGTTTTGTAAGGTTCTTTTGTGATGCTTATTGAAATTTATCAGTTTCTTACCCTACCCATCTGTGTGTGTGGATTATTCAGGTGACGCTCCTTTGTCAAGTTGGTTCAGATCTGGCTTGCCAGAATTCTTCTTCGGTTACGATCAGCATTATAAAGGTTGTCTGTAGGCCTTAATTCCATCTGCTATATTTTAACCTTTTTACCAGTACTGTGTAGTAACAAATTGTTTATTTTGTGACAGTCATTGATTGGCCATTTTGATCTGGACCCAAATCGTGTCTTTGATATTGTGAGTCTTCGTTTGTATGCCACTGTTATTCAATGTGGGAGAGTGTGTTGTTGAAGTTGTGTAATTCTGTTATTCTTGCCTGCCAGGTGTTGGAATGCTTTGAACTTTATCAAGATAGTAACATCTTTCATCAGCTCATACCTCTTTTTCCAAAGGTATTTGTTCTCTTAGAACCAGTATCCAATAATAGTAGTCTTATAATTTATGCATACTTTCAGTTTTTTTACATCTTACATGGTTTTTGTCGTAAGTAATGCAGTGTTTTCTTAATGTCTTACGATTTCCTTTATTACAGTCCCATGCTGCTCAAATTTTGGGGTTCAAATTCCAGTACTATCAACGATTGGATGTCAATAGCCCTGTTCCATCTGGGCTTTTCAGAACAGCAGCTTTATTGATCAAATCTGGATTCATTGACCTTGATAATGTGTATGTTTCCTAATAGCCCTCTCATCCATGGAGAATTCATGATGGCTAACAGTCATCGTACAGATCATTATAAATCTGTAATTTAAACGATTGTCTGATCTTTTTTGTATGCCGAGGTTTTCTAGCTCTGGTTTTCTCAAGATGTAACCAACAAAAAAATTTGTTTCTTTCTTCAATCGTTGATCTGTACTGTGGTGGCCACTTCCTAGTTTCCCAATTTCATCACTCTTTTCAGTATTATTAGAGTTCTATCAGTTCATTTTCCTCAAGTTGTGCAAATATAGGTGCTACTGAACCAAAGGGAACTCATATGAATATATGATTTCATTGATTGCAGTTTCTCTGTGTTCTTTTTTATGTTCTATATATAGTTTGATTGGTGCTGGATCTATTTTTTTTTTCGAATGGGATATATCATGACCAATTTTTTTCTTTCCAGCTATTCTCACTTGCTTCCAAATGATGACGAGGCGTTTGAGCATTTTGATTCTTTCATTTCAAGAAGAATTGATGAGGTTGGTATTCCTTATAAGTCTGTAACTGGCCAAGGAGAGTAGCATGAAAGGGAGTGGCAAAAAGGAAAGAAGGCTGAGGGAGGGAAAGTTTAGAAGTTTCTTGAACTAAAAGCCTTATATACAGCCATCCTGTCATTTGACATATACTACATGGTTACGTCACTGTTGGCTAGTAAATATGTACACTATTTTCCCCTTTTGTCCTAATGGAAACAGAAAGAGCTCTAATCTTTTGTTTCTTGACGGGAACAATTTTTACCTACACATGTTAATTTGATCTTACATTAACGATATGTCCGTATTGATTTCTTTTTAAGTAATATAGGACAATGAGGCTATGACTGCCGAGCTTATTCTTTTTCTTGACTTCAGGCTAATAGCATTGGCAAAATCAACCTTGCTGCTACTGGAAAGGACCTTATGGATGACGAGAAACAAGAAACCACTATTGATATGTATACAGCATTGGAGATGGAAAATGATATAGTTGGGGAGCGAGCGCCTGAGATGGAGAAGAACCAGAAACTTGGGCTTCTTCTTGGTTTTCTCTCTGTGCATGACTGGTAATATACATATGTTCATTCGTTTTTTACTTGATTTATAATTAAATTAAATAAATCCAGATGTATTTTTATTGTTTTAGTCATAGGTGGTGCTAGAATGGACTAATTGGATTAAGTGGGCTAACCCTAGGGAGGGTAGCTATATAGCAAGACATACATGGGCCTCATGGGCCTAATCCTCATATACTCCAACACCCCCCCGCAGTCTGAACTACCGACGCAGCAGAGTTTACAGACTGGACACGAAAAGAAGCAAGCACAACACACGAGCCCCCACACAGACGCAACTAGCCACCGGTGATGTTGAGGCTGGAGCGGAACTCGGCGAAGGTCGAGGACGGGAGACCCTTGGTGAAGATGTCGGCGAACTGGGAGGTGGTCGGAACGTGGAGAACCCGAACATCGCCGATGGCGACCCGATCCCGGACGAAGTGTAGATCGATCTCCACATGCTTGGTCCTCTAGTGCTGCACAGGGTTGGTGGAGAGGTACACCGCACTGACGTTGTCGCAGTAGACCAGCGTGCTCCGGGAGAGAGGGCTGTGAAGCTCGACGAGAAGCTGCCGGAGCCAGGAAGCCTCAGCCACGCTGTTAGCAACAGCGCGGTACTTCGCCTCGGCACTGGAGCGGGAGACGACCGGCTGGCGCTTGGACGACCAGGACACCAGGTTGCCGCCCAGGAAGACGGCGTAGCCGGAGGTGGAGCGCCGAGTGTCCGGGCACCCGGCCCAGTCAGCATCAGTGTAGACGACGAGCTCGGAGGAGGAAGACCGGTGAAGGAGCAAGCCGTAGTCGACAGTGCCGCGGAGGTAGCGGAGGAGGCGCTTGAGAGCAGTGAGGTGGGGCTCTCGGGGATCATGCATGTGAAGACAAATCTGCTGCACTGCATAGGTGATGTCTGGCCTGGTGAAGGTAAGGTACTGAGGTGCACCTGCGAGACTCCGGTATGCCGTGGGGTCTGCCACTGAGTTGCCCTCGGCCTCTGACAGCTTGCCCTGTGTGTCAACTGGAGTGGAGCAGGGCTTGCAGTTAGTCATCCCAGCTCGCTCTAGGATATCAAGAGTGTACTGCCGCTGGTGAAGAAGAAGGCCGGCGGGACGAGGCTCAACAGTAACCCCGAGGAAGTGGTGGAGCACACCAAGATCCTTCACAGGAAACTCCTGCTGAAGAGAGCTGATGATGCGGCTGAGTAGTGACGAACTGGAGGCTGTGAGGACAATGTCATCAACGTAGAGCAGCAGGTAGGCAGTCTCAGCTCCACGGTGATAGATAAACAGAGACGTATCTGACTTGGCCTCCACAAAGCCCATTGTCACCAGGAAGGCAGCAAACTGAGAGTGCCACGCCCGAGGGGCCTGCTTGAGGCCGTAGAGAGACCTGTTGAGCTGACAGACCATGTCAGGACGAGAAGAGTCAACAAACCCCGCTGGCTGGCTGCAGTAAACTGTCTCAGTGAGAGTCCCGTGCAGAAAAGCATTCTTGATATCCAGCTGATGCACTGGCCAGGAGCGAGCAAGGGCCAGTGAGAGCACCGTGCGGACGGTTGCCGGCTTCACCACCGGGCTGAAAGTCTTATCGTAGTCGACTCCAGGGCGCTAAGTGAAGCCCCAAAGAACCCAGTGAGCCTTGTACCGCTCCAGGGTACCATCAGCCCGCCGCTTGTGCGTCCAGATCCACTTGTCGGTGACAGTATTGGAGCCGGGCGGACGGGGCACCAGATCCCATGTCTGGTTGGCGAGGAGAGCCGTGTACTCCTCTTCCATCGCGCGGCGCCAGTGAGGGTCCGACAAGGCGTCGCAAACGGAAGAGGGTACAGGAGAGACCTGCGTGTCGCCGGGCATCGCCGCGAGAGCCCGGGACCGCAGGGTACCCGCCGCGTGCCGCGTCACCATAGGGTGAACGTGCCGCGGGTGGCGGTGAAGGAGCGGTGGATGGTACACCGGCGGCACGACACGGGCTGCCGGAGGCGGCGACGGTGGTGTAGGCGTCGCCGGCGGAGAAGAGGCCACTAGCGGCGGAGGCGTCGCCAGCGGAGAAGAGGCCACCGGTGATGACTAAGGCGCCGGGTCCGCCCGCGCACGGCGCTGGTAGACAAGCACCGGCTGAGCGAACCGTGCAGGAACCGGCGTCCCCGGCCCCGTGTCAGGCGGAGGAGCAGGGGCCGCACCGGAGGGTAACGCTACCGGACCCGTGCAGGGCACAGGGCCAGGAGCAGCAGGCTCCGGGTCCGCCCGCGCACGGCGCTGGTAGACATGCACCGGCTGGGCAAACCGCGCCGGGGGTGCAGGAACCGGCGTCCCCGGCCTCGTGTCAGGCGGAGGAGCCGGGGCCGCACCGGAGGGTGACGCTACCGGACCAGTGCAGGGCACAGGGTCAGGAGCAGCACTGGTGTGCGGCGAGCCGGGGCACGGGCCCGGCGAAGGGCACGGTGGAGCAATACCTGCAGGAGAAAACAGCAAAAGTGGCTTGACCATCGTGTCAGTGGGAAACAGAGAGGCGAGGTCAGGGTCAGGGGTGGAAGGTGGTGTGGTGGTGGAGAAGGGGAAGACAGACTCATCAAACACCACATGGCGAGAGATGAGGACCCGACGAGAAGTGAGGTCAAAGCACCGGTAACCCTTGTGATCTGGGGAATACCCGAGGAAAACACACAAAGTCGAACGGGGAGCCAGTTTATGGGGTGTGGTGGCAGTGGTGTTAGGGTAACACGCACACCCGAAGACACGAAGGTGGTCATACCGAGGAGGGGTACCGAAGAGAGCGTGGTGCGGTGTAGGAGCTGAGCATGCAGCGGAAGAAAGACGGTTTAGGAGATAGGTGGAGGTGTGCAGACTGTCTGCCCAGAAGCGAGCAGGAAGCGACGCCTGGAGCATAAGGGTGCGCATGGTGTCGTTCGTGGTTCGAATCATGTGCTCCGCCTTGCCGTTTTGGGAGGAGGTATACGGACAAGACATGCACAACTGGATACCGTGAGAGAGGAAGAAGGCACGGGAGGTGGAGTTATCAAACTCACGGCCATTGTCACACTGTACGGCCTTTATGGTATGGCCGAATTGAGTGGACACCCAAGCGAAAAAGTGGAGAATAGTGGGGAATGCCTCAGACTTTGCACGCAAGGGAAAAGTCCACGAATAATGAGAAAAATCATCAACCACCACAAGATAATATTTGTAACCAGAAATGCTGATGACAGGAGATGTCCATAGGTCGCAATGTACAAGATCAAACACATGAGTAGCATGTGAAGTAGAAGACTGAAAAGGAAGACGAACATGACGGCCCAGCTGGCACGCATGACACAAGTGCTCATCGTGAGCCCGAGTACAACGAATGTCGGAACTACGACTAAGCTGCATCAGAGCATCACGTCCAGGATGGCCAAGACGACGATGCCAGGTGGTGGAGGAAGTAGAGGCAGCGAAGGCAGCTGACAACGGCGACGGTGAAGAAGGCGAAGCGGCAGCCGGAAAACGAAGAGTGTAAAGGGGCCCCGAGCTGTCACATCGGAGGAGCGGACACCGGGAAGCCAAATCCTTCACAGTAAGACCAGAAGAGTCAAATTCAACAGAACAGGAATTGTCAGCTGTAAAACGACGAATAGAAAGAAGGTTGTGAACCATAGAAGGTGCAACAAGAACGTCATGAAGACGAAAAGAGCCATAAGCGCCGGCGGCACCCACGGATGTGACAGGAAGACACGACCCATTTGCGACCATGATGGATGAAGGATGAGGAGGAGGGTGCACAGAGGAGAGTATACCAGGGTCGGGACTAGTGTGGTTGGTAGCACCCGAGTCAGCAACCCAAGTTGGGCCAGCAGGAGGAGTCAGGGCCATGGTGCTGAAAGTGGACGCCAAGGCCGCCGGGTCCCAACCGACGGGCCCGGGCGAGGCGCCGGGAGGTGTCACCGACGGTCCGGGCGAAGTGCCGAGAGGTGGGGCCCACGGAGCCACTGAGTGAAACCCCGGAGGAGCACCAGCGAGCATGGTCGCCGGCGGGCGAGACTCACCGCCGGGAGCCTGGAAGGGCCACATGGAGATGTGCCCTGCCCACGGGTTGTTGAAGGAGGGCCAGGGTATACCCCGTGGAGGCGCGGGCGCCGGGTTGCTCCCACGATCGGCACCCGCACCACGCCTCCC
>CM041632.1:4799108-4813012 GCA_023333625.1 Bothriochloa decipiens
AGTCAATTTTGCCAGCAAAAGCTTGGAACAGTCTTTCACCAGATTTATATGCTACTTTCTGGGGCTTAACACTCTATGATCTTCACTTCCCAAAAGACTGTTATGATACAGAAATCAAGAAGCTGCATGAGAATCTCAAACAATTGGAGGACAACTCAGATAACTCTAGCATTGCAATTTCAAGACGTAAGAAGGACAAGGAGAGAATCCAAGATTTACTCGACAAACTGAACAGTGAATCTCATAAGCACCAGCAGCACATTGCATCTGTGATTCAAAGGTTAGCCCGTGAAAAGGATAAGTGGTTGAGCTCCAGTCCGGATGCAATGAAAATCAACATGGAGTTCTTACAGCGCTGCATATTCCCACGATGTGTTTTCAGTATGCAAGATGCAGTATACTGTGCTACATTTGTCCAAACACTACACTCCCTTGGGACTCCTTTCTTTAACACAGTCAATCATATCGATGTTCTCGTCTGTAAAACCCTACAGCCGATGATATGCTGTTGCACGGAATTTGAAGCTGGCAGGCTTGGAAGGTTTTTTCATGATACGTTGAAGATGGCCTACTATTGGAAGGTATTCCCCCCTCAACAGTTACCACATTTATCATTGATGTATTCATGGTAAAGAATGGGAGTCTCTGTTATTGTTTTAGTGCTTAACTGTTTACCTCCAACACGCTGCAGAGTGATGAATCTGTTTATGAGCATGAATGTGCAAACAAACCAGGTTTTGCAGTGTACTTCAGATACCCAAACAGCCAGCGCGTATCCTACAGTCAATTTGTTCGGGTAGGTTTTATTTGTTCTTAAAGTTATATTTACTGTTGCTTGAAATATTTTCCCTGTACATTCTATCATTTCTCATGTAATAAACGAAGAAAAGGTATGACAGACCTTTGTTATACATTTCGAACACAGTAATTCATATGAAGTGTGTAAGACATAATCTGCTGCTGATTCTCCTCTCTGAAACTGATCAGGAGCAGGCGACCGGTCAGCTCTTGGTCACTGTAGTGAGTATGGCAATAGGCCTCTTCAGTACATTAGTTGGTAGTAAATACATCAGCCGTGTTGGTAGTGGGCTGATCTAAGCCATGTACTGGTAGTACTACGAGTATATAGGGCTGTACTCAGCCATGCTCATGTGTACCTTATAGTTGGTACAAGAGTTGTATAAATACTACACCTAAGGCAATGCAAAGATTCAGTTCAGCTGGAGACATTCAGAGTTTCAGTGCTTACGGCCAGTGCTGAAGCTTGTGCTGTGGAGCTTCTGTTCTTCTAGTCCATGATATTAGTTCTCTGTATTTTGAAATACTCTTTAATATTAGTATATTAGTATATGTCTTAGTATCTTGCTATCTCCTCTATATGTTTGGCCATGTTGATCTGAAAAATCAGGTAGTATATGATGCTTATGTGATTGTGTTATCCACTATTCTCTGTATTGAATGTTTTCACCATTTTTGATAATTTGTATTTCTCTATTTTCTAAAGGTTCATTGGAAGTGGAGTTCAAGAATCACCAAAGCGCTTAACCAATGCATGGAATCAAAAGAATACATGGAAATCCGAAATGCCCTTATTGTGCTCACAAAGATTTCTAGTGTCTTTCCTGTGCTTCGTAAAAGTGGTGTCAATCTTGAGAAACGGGTGAGTCCCTTATCATTTATTCCTTGTGCTATGCTGCTGGTATGTTTCTCACCAATCTTTTTGACCAGGTGGCTAAACTAAAAGGGGATGAGAGAGAAGATCTTAAAGTTTTAGCCACTGGTGTAGCTGCTGCTTTAGCTGCTCGCAAGGTTAGTACTACAATAATTCCAATATTGTTTTCCCCTCTCCAGTAGGAGATATCTATTTGTGTAGAATATGTACAAGTGCAATGCTCTCTATTGTGCAGAGTTCTTGGCTATCTGAAGAAGAGTTCGGCATGGGCCACCTTGATCTGAAGCCAGCAATAGCAAGATCTGTGCTTGGTAAATGGAATCTTTAGAAGTTTTCTGTGTAAATTTTGTCATTATCTTGAGTATCACTGATCTTTGGATCTCCTACAGGAAACCAGTCAGCAGATCCCTCGATGGCAAAAGATCAAAATGCCCGTGCAAAGTCTATAGAGAATAGGCATGAAAAGTCAGAGGGTGCTATGAAGCCTGACGTTCAGCAAAAGAAGAGCTCTGTGCCTGCAAATGGATCTGATATTCAAATACAATCTTCCTCCGTACAAGGGAAATCTTCAGTGGTTGTACGTGCAATGGATGAACCTCCAAAACCTGTCTCTGATGAGGGCGTTAAAGTTTCTACAAAACCCACTTCAGAATCTGAGGTATCTGTCAGTACTTCAGGTCTTTAGTTTTATATTTTGCACGGTTATCATACTTTATTACTTGAGTTCAAGGGAAAAGAAATCACAAAGAATACTTAGCCAAAACTCCCATCACTAAATATATGCATCTTTTCACTTGTACTATGCGTCGTTATCATTATTTAGGTCTGCTCAATCTGTGGTTTTCTTTCAGTAGTACCGAGTTTTAAAAGTCTGCCTGCCTGAATCCATGGAAATTTATATTTAGTAAAACTATATTAATTGATTGAATAGTAATTTCTTCTCTCCATATTTTTGTCATGATTTCAATTATTTGTACGAAAGTCTGGTTACGCCTACTTTTGCCTACTATATTTTCAATGACATTGTTTGCTGCCGAAGTCTTGTGCTATTTGGATTTTGTCAGGTTGTACTCTGATGTTTGATATCAGTTATGACAAAGCTAATTTAACATGATAGCATGGAAAGAGGCTAGGTTCTCATAGTTTTAGGCAAGACCTGGCTACGGCTAAACAAGAAGGGGGTTAGCTTCTTGACTCGTTATTTAATCATTGAATTCCTGATGGACTTATGTTGTCCTAAATGTGCCTTCCAATCAATAAACATCATTAACCATTATGCTTGTATGCATATCAATGTTGTGTTGGTCATGAGCTTTTGGAATTTATTTCAGTTCTTTTATGCAACAGACAAGAGCAACACAAAAGTGTGCACACAATGCTGGGAAGGTACTGAAGCATGATGTTTCAAAGGAAGATGCAAAAGCTGGGAAATCTACTAGCTGGAATGTAAATCAACAAGTCTCTACTGTTGATAGAAAAGCAATGCCTCATGTCGCTGATGCTGCCCAAGAAACCAATACCACTAATAGCAATGATAACTTGCATCCAGTGCAGCGGAAGGGTTCGTCATCTTCTCAAAGAAATGCAGTGTTGGTTACACATAATGGAGCACCTAATCCCTCTGGCGAGTCTACTGATCTGATTGACTCAACCGTGAGACAGCAAAAAAGACCTGCTCTGATTGAGGAGCAAGATAGATCAGGTAAACGGAGAAAAGGTGAAAATGAACCCGATCTAAGTGAACACCATGTAGACAAGGAAAAGAATTTGGACTCACGTGGCGGAGATAAGTTTCGTTCAGTGGATCATGAGAAGAGTGCTAATGAGGAACAAAACTTAAATAGGGCAGACAGAATGAAAGAGAAATCTGATGATAAATATGACAGAGATCCTAGGGAAAAATTAGATCGAGCTGAAAGGCGTCGTGGGGAAGATGCCATTGAAAGATCAACAGATAGATTATCGGAGAGGAGAGAACGTTCTATTGAAAGGATGCAAGAGAGAGTTACAGATAAAGCCCCTGAAAAAGGTAGAGAGGATAGAATTAAGGATGAGAGAAATAAAGTTAAATATGCTGAACCTTCGGTGGACCGGACACATTCTTCTGATGAACGATTCCGAGGGCAAAGTTTGCCACCGCCCCCACCTCTTCCCGCAAGTTTTGTACCCCAATCAGTTGGTGGCAACCGACGTGAAGAAGATGCTGACCGAAGGGGCGGGAGCTCCAGGCATTTTCAAAGGTCATCTCCCAGGTGCGATGAGAAAGAAAGGAGGCAGTCAGAGGAGAATACTTCGTCATTTCAGGATGATGGGAAGCACAGGAGAGATGAAGATATTCGTGATAGAAAGCGTGAGGATAGGGATATATTATCAAACAAGGTAAAATATGTCTTTACCAATTTATGTCCTGCATCTGGTGTGTGACAACTGTGTACTCTTCCTTTTTGTTGTATCAGTACAATTTTACATTTGTTCTGTATTCGATGATTGTTAGCTGGCATTTGACAGCAGAAGAATCCTATAGCTGTAATTTCACATATTCTGCCTTGTAAGGTTGCTTTTACTTCAAGAATCACATGTTTGACTTACAGATCCTTTGTTGATTGTATAGGTAGATGACAGGGATAGGGAAAAAGGGACTTCTTCGAAAGAAGACAGTGAGCCTAGTAATGCTTCTAAACGGAGAAAGATCAAGCGAGACCAGGCTTCTTTAGAAGCTGGGGAATATGCACCTTCTGCTCCACAGCCTCCCTCCCATGGATCCAGCAGCTCACAATTGTCTGACACACGAGAAAGAGAAAGGAAAGGGTTAATTTCACAACATCGTACCTCGCACGCTGATGACCTTCCTAGGACACATGGAAAGGACACGGCAAGCAAGTCAAGCCGTCGAGAGTCTGACCAGTGAGTTTGATAAAGAATAATTTCTTGTTCAAATATGCATTGCACAGCTACAAATATCTTCGTTTCCGCTCTATGATTTGCTCTTTGTTTTCTATTTTCTTGGTTTTTTGGATTCCATTGATAAAATCAAAGTCAGAGCGCCTTAGCTTTGATTACATTCTCCCAGAAGTTCCAATGTTACACAGAAACTGCAACTCTATAGGATGTTATTTTCCTTCCAAATAAGGCTATGCAAAAATAACTAATAATTTGAACTTCACAGAAATAAAAAACAATTCTCCCCTCAGTCGTGAAAAAGTGGCTCGTGTGTTGTGCTTTATGGAATCATACTAATGTTTGGACATCCGAAAAAGTAGTAGTGTGATATTATAATCCAGAGAGTTTGCAAATATATCACAATAAAAATCAAGGGACAAAGTAATTTAAGAGAGAGAGAGAGAGAGAGTAAAAGGAACGCAACGATTTCTATGTTTCCATATCCACCAAACAACTAACTCAACTTGAGAATTGAAACTCTTGTGATATTGCTTAGCCACTTTGATGCCTAGCTTGGCGCCACAATTCAGTGAAGATAGTGCCATTTGGCCCCGTGCTTTGCTGTTGCAGACCGACCTGCAAACCACAATCAAACTTTATCTAATCTGGATCCTCTAGAATTACATTACACAATCAAGTCCAACCTAATTGTCTTGACATTGCCCTGCTGAAAAGTTGCTACTATCCTATGGTGGAAGATGGAAATGATTTCTTAGGTTGTGATGAGACCTTGATGAACTTTCGACTAAAATGACATATCTTTAGCCAAATGTTGGTTGTAGTAGTTTTGGTATATAATATATCACCAAATCATTAGCATATACAAATTGCCCAATGTTCATCTACCATGAGAATGATGAGTGCGGCCTTGTCTGGTGGTAAGTTGGTAACCGTATGTCAGTGCATGATTGGTGGTGTTTTCGGCAACCCTGGCTTTGTTTTTACTAGGTTCGATAGCAAATCTCCCCTGTAACAGCATGGTTTACATATTCGATAAGTTCCCTTAAACTGTGCCGATCCTTTGTAACAAAAGGAAAATATTAATCACATCCTACCTCATATGTTTGAATTGTTTTCAATAAATGCATTACGTTTATGCGAATGAAAGGCAAATATAACAGCAAAATAGTAAGGCGTGTTTTTCCTCCTATACTTTATACTTTTGTATGTAGCCATAAAAGAATTACTTTTGTAGTAATAAAATAATTACTTTTGTAGTATTATGGTTTCTAGTGCTATTCACTTGCACATGTGTACATTATTTACTATTTAATGACATTTGAATTTTGTTTTAAGAGCAATTCCATTTATTATGCTTGTGGTTCTGTTTCTGGAACGAACCTAACTTGGTTTGATAACTGCAGAATGCACGAGAGGGAATGGGAAGAGGAAAAGCGACCAAGATCTGAAACAAAAAGGAAGCATCGGAAATAGCTGATCAATGTTGACATGGATTCAGTTGAGGCTCGTAAACTTTCTCTGAGCACAGTAGCGAATGCACTTGTATTTCATGTTTTCCTGTAGTGAGAGAACATGTTTCAGCATAGCTAAGCTAGTGTACTGCGCCAATTAGGGGATGTGGAGCTTAAGATGACGGCAAAGCTGTTCCTACCGAGCTCACCAATGCGGATTTAACATATGGAGATGAGCCATGCTTAGCTTCATACATTTTGTGCTGTAAACAAATGTGGAATGTGGCATAGTGATTTGTAAGCGAACATAGATGGGTGGCTCACTATCCGGGTATTTTGTATTTTAGTACTAACTGCTATCATGTTTGTTGTAGGAAGCATCACCAATTTTTGCATTGTTGTAGGAATGATTTTAGGGATGCAGCATGATTGAAATGTACATATTGCGGCCCGAAATTTTGCCAGCTATTTACCTGTTCGGGTTCATTAAAGATTGCTCAGAGTTTGTTGTGTGCTGGTGTTCTGGTTATTGTTCTTGTGAATCTTGTTGTGGTTGTGAGCATGAGCTCGCCTTTGATCCTGGCCTCTTCCTGTGTTTTGATTAGGCGTGTGCCTGTGTCTCGGCACGCGTAAACTTTATAATTTTATAAGCGGATTTTATGATGCTGTTGGATTTAAGTAGGAAACGGGGAAGATTCATGTTCCTAGTGAGCTTAGGTTACCATTGCCGATGAACTGTGACCTACTTGCTGATTGTGTACCTTTTCCGGCAAGCTTTATTAAGAGACTGAAACTTGTAGCAGAACCATGTTACGAAATTTGCATTTGCTTTTATTTATTTTTAGCTGGCCTGTTTCACTTAAATTTCATCTAAATTGTCCAGAAAATCTTGTGCGTTACTAATGAGTGTAGTGGTTTCATCTGTGAGAAATTTCGCAAAATCGCTTGCGATTCGTTACAACACAAGATAAGGGGAACAATACTAACGGCAGCGGATTCTTGTCCGGTAAGAACAGAAGCTGAAGCAGTATAGATTTTCATTTCCTTCTCCATGTTCGAATAGATACAGCACAGATAGATACAGCACAGATGTCAGATCATGTAAACTCAAAATTTCTATATAAAGGAAGAAAAAGGTATAATGAACTGGCAAAGCGTTCAGATCATGTGAACTTAAAATTGTCTCTATAAAGGAAGAAAAGAAAAACCATAATGAACTTCTGGCGAAGCGATGCGTATGTGTAGACAAGTTCTTTGATCGTTGACTCTGGCCAGACTGTCTGATGCCCCCATCACTTCCGGCTCTTCCTCTTCTGCTGTTTAGCTGTTGAAAGAACGAAAGCATCGCACGGAGAGAATCAGAGAAATCAGAGACGAATGACGAAGTGGTGATCAATTAATTACCCAGTCTCCTCTTGGCCTCGGATTTGGCGAAGAATTCCGCCCACTCGTCCGTAAGCACGAACACCGGCTCCTCCTCGTCCACCTCCGCTTCCTCCGCGTGCAGCAGCTCCGGCTCGGGATCCAAATCCTCCGCCTCCTCTCTTACGGCGGCGCGGGGCGGCGCCGGCTGCCCAGGCGCCGCACTCGGGTAGGTGTTGGGGAAGAGCACGGGAGTCGGGTGCCGCTGCTGGTTGTCGTGGAGGTGGCCCGGCGGCGCGGGAGCGAGCAGGTGGGCGCCGTGGTGGTGGTGGTGATGGCAGCAGCAGAGGTGGATGTGGACGCGGTGGTGGTGGCGCGGGTCGAGGTGGAGGTGGACCAGGTGGTGGTGGCGGCGGGGAAGGCCCGGGCCCGGTTCTGAGTGCGGCGGATTCATGGTGCTTGAACCCTCAGCTGGTACTGGCAGTGGTAGATAGAGCCGTGGAGGCACTACGAGGGTTTGGGAAAGGAATAGGCTGAAGATGCTCTGACCTCTAAGTTATATTTAAATATATAAATTTAACGGAATCTAGAGGAATCGCCATATTTTAGTTGATTGCGGTGTATCATGAGTTATTTTTCAAATTCGGTATGTTCTTCATCAGAATAGTAAAGCTAGTAAGAAATGGTTAAAACAAAATTAAAAAGAATGATAAGTGAGAAGGTGTTGAACTGGCTCATTTTTTAAACCAAACACCCTATAATTTACTCCTATCATCCTATGAAGTAACACAATTCCCAGGTCACGTATCTGGCGGTATATTTAATTTATATAGAGGCTAAAGATTTAAAGTTTGAATTGAACAAATCCAGTTCTGTTATGCTCCGCACATGTTACGAGCAGTAGTAATCTAGACAGAATCGAACAACGGTAATCTATAGACAAAACATAGGAATCTATACACCCTTTATTCTAGTCTCACAGCATATTTTGTTATTTCATATGGCCTCATCAGAATGCAGAATTCTGAAAACATAGGAATAGATTAGCTGTCGTATGAGTACGTTTAAGAGCCTCTTGAAAATCAAATAGTAAACTATGCCAACTGCATACAAAACTAATTGAGCTTTATTTTTTTTCTAAGACCGCTCGTTCCGCCCGCCCACCGTCCGTGTGCCCGTGTCCACCTCCGGCTGGAACACGGTTGGGTTCAGATAGGTGAACTTGTTGCTGTTGCTGGAGTGAGCCGTCCACGAGAGCCGATTTTCCGTAATGTTCATCTCACATTGACGAATTTTTCCGTAAAAAAATTGTGAGTATAGTCATTCCATAGGATTATTGAGACCAAATCATTCGTCAGAAATTTTCAAAAAGACCCCAATCCAACTTCCTCATTCAATAAGAGCGCAATCTAGCACATGCACAACCGCCATTTTGAGAAAGGTTCAATAGATGATAACAGACAAGACGAATATAGAACTCCAATGGAATAAAATTAGTTCAAGAGAGACATTCGGTGTCAATAACATTGAAGTGGCAACATATAAATCACCAATTTTCAAGAAGTAATTTCCAGCACCTACGAAACAAAACGAATTCCAAATCGCAAATACTTCATGTGATACTCCTGTACACATTGCAAAAGATACCCGCGTAAGGTAATGTGTGCAAATTATGTATCCGCTCAACGGGAATACATGCGACTTGCATTTCCACTTCTCAAACCAAAACCAATAGGCAAGATTCTGTAGCATCGTATATGCATCTAGGAGTTCCAACAATTCAACATAACACAAATAGCAAAAGATGATAAGGCTTCACAGAAGCCCCATGCCAGGTTGGCTTCACATAAAGCCCCATGCAGGTCCTAAAGTTCATTATTTCAAATATCTTGACTGTTAATGCACTTAAAAGCCACCACCATAGCTTTGGTTGCCACCATCATAGCCACCACCTCCATAACCGCCACCACCATAGCCACCACCTCCATAACCGCCACCACCATAGCCACCACGGTTCCCTGCAGGTCTGTCGTTGGCGATGTTGACACGGACCGCCCGTCCGTCAATTTCCTGCGTGTAACACAAATGCAATATATAGAGCACACGATTTGTCAAAATGAATCAAAATGAATTCCTCTACATGGTACTACTTGAAACTTCAGGGAACACTATTAGCACAAATCAAAATGAATTCCTCTACATGGTACTACTTGAAACAGAGCATGAGGTTGATGTTTGACTTGTTGAAACAGATCATATGAAGACTCACCTTGCCATCCATTGCAGAAATAGCTGCATTGGCAGCATCACTGTTGCTGTAGTTGACGAAGCCAAAGCCTCTTGACTTCCCAGTGTCCCTGTCCGTGATCACTCGCGCTGCAACATGAATATTGGCCATTTTGAAACAGAATGTGAACCACAACACCAGCAGAGGAAAATGAATCAATATTATTCAGCCAGCCACTAACACATCATAATAACATTCAAATGTATATACAGACCTTCAGTAACCTCTCCGAAGCTGCTAAACGCGTCTTTCAGTTTCACGTCATCAACACCCCATGAAAGACCTAACCAAAGAAAGTATAAACATAAAACAGAAGTGACAGTTTCATAGGTTGCTTGTATATCAGAGGAAACAGGACAACAAAAACTCACCACCAATGAATAGCTTGGTGGACATGAGCCGAGCAGCATTGAACACTGCAGGAGAAGAGCTAGCAGCGACACAGCTCGCCAGAGCACTGTGCCTTAGAAGGCCACCGAGCTTGTTGAAGGCCGCCATTTTGAACACTAAACCTGCACATGCGGGAAGAAGACAAAAATCAGCAGGGCATACACGAGTGAACTCTTAACAGCAGTTAGAGCCTTGCACGAGGCACAGTAACAAAGTGTGAAGCAGAAATGGTATTGCAAAAATCTTTCTAATTCAATCGTTGCAGGGAATGTATCTAATAGCAGCTACAACTACATTAGCATGTGCCAACAGAGAGCGGACCAAATCTAAACCAATCAGACCTCCTAGACATCAGGGGATGGAGGAACTTGAGATAACTTCAAAGCGGTGACCAGAGTTACATGAAAAAGAAACTACAATACTGCAGTTGTAACCCTAAAATTCACAGCAGCCCAAACATTTCCCCCAACAAAGATACATGTGTTTGTATATTATAAACAACACGAAGGATCTGCTGCTGGCTTTGCACAGCGCACCATGAATGGGGTGCAGAGCCGCCACTAGCCCCGCACGCGGGCGCCTCGAGAGAGGGAGCAGCCGACTCGAGGACCTGAACCGCTCCTCCCCTAACACGGTGGCGCCACCGTCATCTCGAGGGCCGGGGAACTGATCCCAGTTGCAGTCCTCCCCCCACGCGGTCCTCGCCGTCCTCACGGCGAGGCGGAGCCACGACCCTTCTCACCGGAGCGCGTAGGATCGAGCTTCCCTCAACCCAATGGTTCAACTTTTCCCCACTGCCCCATACAAGTAATCAAGAATCAACCCCAGAGGAACCAAAGCGCAACACCAGATCCACCGCGAAAATTTACTGCTTGAGACGACAGATCGAGCTTTCCCCCACTTCCACATCTAAGAATCAACAATCAACACCAAAGGAATAGAAGCGCAACACGAGATCCACCGCTAAATTGACTACCTGAGACGATAGATCACATCGAGCTCAAAGGCCATACCTGAGGAGGGAGGGAGAAGCGGTCGGACGTCGGAGTGGGAGAGGCGGCGGAACGGGGGGCGAGCGAATGCGGCGGGGCTTGGGGTTTAAGAAAGGAAGGGGAAGGCGGCTAGGGTTTTGTTGCGCCCTGGCCTCTCGTGGCTTCGGACGGATGGCGATGTGCCTGCCAGCTCGGCGCAAAATATCTCGCCCTTGGGAGGCACAACGAAAAAAATCCACTGGCCAGAGACAAAAAAAAAAAGTAACCGCAAAACTGCCACGAGCACCCGGCTCACATAGAAAAGGGATTGATATCATATTTTGATATATCAGTTTCAATGGTTGAGCTCACTCCGTAAATGTTTTATTAAGCACAAATCGTTGAGAAAATAATTTCTTAACTAAAATAGTCCTGGCATATTGTGAAGGTTGCTGGTAAATCAACGGGTTTAACTTGAACGAGAAGTAGAACCTAACTCATACAATTTCTTATATTATCACATAATAGTAAGTAATCAGTAGTTAAAAATAAGAAACATACTAGTAGATAATAGACAAAAAAGTATTTTCTTAATTTAAATAGTCATTTCATAATTGTAAAGACATTGGAAAAATTAATGGGTTCAGGAGAACAAGATGTAAAATCTAACTCTGTACTATTTTTATTTTGCAAAGAAACACTAAAATTGTTTGAGAAATTTTCACATTTTCGCACCATGCTACAAACAAGTTAGAAAAATCTAGTAGAATGGACCCAGCATCAGTCAAAGAATCATGGAATCATCCATGTGTCAAATCCATGAGTTTTACCTTACATAACACACAATAACTTTAAATGCACTTTACATTACGCTACATAAGAGATAGTTTAGGTTAAAATTCCTATCTAGAGTAAAATTTATGTGAACTATAGATTGCAACATACCATCAAGACAAAAAAAATAGAAAACCGGTCCCAATATAATATGCCAGTATTCCTCAGAAGAGATATTTTCATGTGCCGACTTAAGATATCTCATTCAAGTAGAGTTACCAACTCTGGTGTTCATCTTGTTTTTCCTTTTGAGAGAGAATGTAGTTATTTTTTTAACTTAAAAGACTTTCATAGCCCTATATAAGAAACCAAGTGCTCAGACGACTCAGCAGGAAGAGGATTATACCATGAGAGAAGCATAGAGGTTACTTCAAATATGGAACACGCAACAGAGTTGAGTCCTCATATCGATCCGAATGAATCAGTAGCAACAAGAGTATTTATTACAATTTATTCTTGGGGTTGCTAATTGGTGTTTGCATAGCGCTTTGTTGTTGCGGCGGGCTCAGTTACACCAGTGGGGCCTACGGAGCCTTCATGTACATTGGACTCGTAGCTAATAATAAAAATCAAGCCTGTTGGGCTTATTCTGTTCGTGGGCTCGTCCACTAGCTCACGTTATTGGCATTGGCAGGCGCCAGGCAGGGAAATGCACTATGCTTGCACAATGCGAGGTTGCGGTTTGCAAAACACTGGCGTTCGAGGTTTGTTTTTCTTTCAGCAGAGACAGAGCTTGTGCTTTTTTTGATGAATCAGCTTCCCCTGTGCTTGCTGATCCATATGTGCGAAATGTACTATTTTCAGAGAACATTCAGGCATTCAGGGAGTGATACCTATCAGCATGCAGCTATAAGAACAACTACTAGCGTTGCTCCAGCATCCAATGAACAAAAGATGCACACAAAGTTCAGAGTTGTTCTTGATGCACATAGCTCTAGCTTCTGTGCTTGGCTGCAATAAAGCCTGTTGTCCTAACTCCTAACTATGAAGTCAGGTGCTATGTTCAAATGTTGGTTTCTGTCTTTCAGAGTTTTGATCAAAAAGTTGCAGCGTGACACAGCGCAGAGTTCGATGATGCAAGAGGATTGGACTCCATGTCTATTGACCGGTGAATGCAAGTTGCGGGCTCCGGGAGGCGCGCGAAGACGACGTCGGCGAGCGCGGCGGCGCCGGGGACGGACGGGAGGGCGGGGCGAGGAGGAGGAGGTTGGAGGGGGACAGTGGCGGAGCCAGGAATTATATATGGGGGTGGCCGAAGTGCCGAACAATCAAATACATATGGTCTACTATAGAATTTTAATATACATATATATATATATTAAAACACCAAAATCTCTAAACAATTAATTAAGCATGTACCGACAAATTTGTGATGAAAAATATAACGATAAACATAAATGTTTAAGGTAGCTAACATACTTCATCTAAATTTTGCTCTGCGCGTCTGAATCGCATCGAAGTCATCAATAATCTGATCAATTGTAAACTCCACTGCAATCTCCTTTTCAATGTAAATTATTAAGCAATCTCTTAAGAACCCATCTTCCATCTTATTTTGTAGCCTTGTTTTAACAAGTTTCATTGCAGAAAAAGCACGCTCTGTCGTAGCTGTGGACACTGGTAGAGTTAGCACAAGCCTAATCAACCTGTCGAGGAAGAATATTATTAGCAAATAAGCATAACTATGATTATTTAAGACAAAATAATCAACTTGTTATTTTAAAGTGCAGACCTGTCGATCAAAGAATAGTCATCTGATTTCCCTGTTTCAGCTAATCGACGACAAAGCTCGGCAATGCTTGTCAGATTCTGAAATCTAGGATTTGTAGGTACATCAAGTTCATAATGTTGTAACTGTTGCCTTAATGTATCTCTTTCTTGCTCTGAAAAATCAGCAGGGTAGAACTTGGAAGCTAGAGAGCACACATCATCAATTTTCAGTTTGGAGAATGAATTTGTGGGATCCAAAGAAGTACATAAAGTGAGAAGTTCTGTAGCTTGTTCGCTGAACCTGCAATTCAATTCATGTGCTTGTT
>CM041632.1:4828012-4844046 GCA_023333625.1 Bothriochloa decipiens
TTTTTTATGTTTTAATTTTAGGGACCTTTGTTCCAACAAAGACCATATCCCTCACCGGGTGCTGTGTTGAGGAAAAATGCAGAGGTAGCAACCCATGGCAAGAAACGTGGTGGTATGGCTCCGATAACAAAAAGAGGGGACGGCAGCGACGGACTTGGGGAGGCAGATTAGTCTTTTGTTCAACAATGTTGTGCAATCTGAATATCCTCGGTGGTTTTGTCTCAGGAACTGCTAAACTATCGCGGCACGCTTGAAGAACATCCGAAAATTTGACTGCCAGATTTTAAACGAGGAGACTCACTAAAATTTTTGGCTGCCGGATTTGAAACGAGTAAAGTCACTACAGTTCACGAGGTTTTGCAGCTAGATTAAAGCTATAGTGTAGCCAATGGGCCTAGAGGCTAGTGTTTTTCTTTTGTTTGTTTAGAAAAGGCTAGAGCAGCTAGATTAAAGCTATAGCGCTGGGCCTAGAGGCCAGAGCGATGTGAACTTACTGCGGCCTGATGACATTCACTGGGCTCACCACGATTTGCTGATGACATTCACTGTGCCCTTGGTGTAAATTTTATATTAACCTATAATAGTTTGTAATTGGAAAGAGAGTGATTCAATGTAAGGAATTAACTTTTGTGGAGCCACGAATCATTCTAGCCATGCACTGATGCACGTAGGCAGTAAACACATTGAGCATGTTGACGAAACATCTCATTGGGCTACTAATCTTTGTCCTAAATCAAATTGTAGTCAGTATTAGATTTGTCCTAAGTTAAACCTTATAAAATTTGATTATGTTTATAGAAAGCATCAAACTAGATTCATTAGATACATTGTAGCATATATTTTTGCAGTGTATATATTTGGTATTGCAGATATTAATATACTTTTCTATAAGCTTGATTAAGGTTGGACAGGTTTGATTTATGATAATGTTAACATGACCTACAATTTGGAACACGGAGAGATTCACCTCAGTCAATTGACTTGCAGTGAAGTAGCTTGGGGGCATTGGAAGCAAGAAAGACATTATTACATGCCATGACTGTGGTTGTATTTTTCATGGGCAGTTAACGTGATAACAATCTATTATTACATGCCTTGACTGTGGCTGTATTTTTCATGGGCAGTTAACGTGATGACAACCTTTTGAGCATGCAAAAATCCCCAGTTTAAAGTGTGCATCGATAGCAAGGTGTTCAGGATGACTTACTAGCTCGATCTTTTACTAGCTCTATCTTTTAGAGACTCCGCATTTGCATCTGCAATACGATTCACAAAGGTCGAAATGTAACAAAAAGAAGCTAATTTAATCAAAATCACTCCAAGAAAAGTAATGCTTGTTGTCACCAAAAAAAACTTGGGAGTAATAAAACAATATACTAAGATTCCACTCTAAGAAAAATAATGCATTATTGCCAACAAAGAAAAAAATGTTGGAGTAATAAAATAATATACTATTGGAGAGTCTGGTGTCACAACATATGCAAAAATATGTTGCAGTTAGCACAAAGGAAAAATAATAATAAAACAACTATTGGAGAATAGTATATCAACATTAGAAAAATGTGTGATGCAAATTTAGGATAAAACCTATTTTTACCAGTCACAAGATCTATCGACTCAGTCTCGATCTGTAGGTGGTGCTCATAAGGGTATGGTGCGTGTGTGTTTATAAGTGTGACTAGTGAGTGTGCGTACACGTATAAATGTTTGTCTTTAGTGTGATTCAAAAATAAAAAAGCTAAACCTACCTTTCACACAAGTTTTAAACAATGCTTATTGACTAATATACCGTCTAAGGTATATAATTCGTTGGCCATCTATTACAAGAATAACATGGAAAGGCCTCAACAATTACAAACAGGGTCACCTAAAAAATTATTTCTTTTATGCTAAACGAGTGTTACACATCGATGTCCCTATGACACTATTTTTGTTAGATCTGTTGGCATATTGACATCCAATTTGCAATATTGCTAATAACTTCGACCACACTGTTGAATGTTTGAGTTTTAGTCTTAAAAGTGTAAATTTGCACAAATATTCAATAATACCACACACTATACCTTTTTTTGTTAACAAATCTAAGGATATTTTCCACTTATAACTAAATATATGGTAAAATAAATATCACCAGTGAGAGTTTGAACATTAAAATCAAACGGTTGCTAAATTAGATTCAGTGCACGGTTTAAATATTCCATCCATAACTGTGTTGTATGAGATTAGTCAGGTTGAAACTCACCAGACTCTCTACACATTTTATGAAGCAACTCAAGGGCAAAGCTAGTCTTTCCCGCGGAGCAAATACCCTTAATAAGAGTTTGATCGAGGAGTGAAAGATAGACACTTGTGCTAACTTCCCTTGCAAAACAGAACAAAATTCAGTGAAACGACGGAAAAAAAAAAAAGAAGGCCCTCCCTTCCCGTCCGTCGCTAATCCCGATCCCGATCTCCAAGCAAACCCACCTCACCTCCCCGGCTGTCCCCCACTCGCCGATCCAGATCTCCCCCACCTCTCCACTCCCCCCACTCCCCCGGACGCCTCCGCCGTCGCCGGCGGCGGTCGACCCACGCGCGCGCGCCACCGAGGAACCCGGAGCGGGCGCCGGCAATGGAGCAGCTGCGGACGATCGGGCGGGAGCTGGCGATGGGGTCGCAGGGCGGGTGGGGGCAGTCCAAGGAGTTCCTCGACCTCGTCAAGTCCATCGGCGAGGCGCGCTCCAAGGCAGAGGAGGACCGCATCATCGCGCGCGAGCTCGAGCACCTCAAGCGCCGCCTCGCCGACCCCGACGTGCCACGCCGGAAGATGAAGGAGCTCCTCCTCCGCCTCGTCTACGCGGAGATGCTCGGCCACGACGCCTCCTTCGGCCACATCCACGCCGTCAAGATGACCCACGACGAGTCGCTTCCGCTCAAGCGGACCGGCTACCTCGCCGTCGCGCTCTTCCTCGACGAGCGCCACGACCTCGTCATCCTCGTGGTCAACACCATCCAGAAGGACCTCAGGTCGGACAACTACCTCGTCGTCTGTGCAGCGCTCACCGCCGCGTGTCGCCTCATCGGTGAGGAGGCCATCCCCGCCGTGCTGCCCCAGGTCGTAGAGCTGCTCGCGCACCCCAAGGAGGCTGTGAGGAAGAAGGCCGTCATGGCACTGCACCGGTTCTACCAGCGATCCCCCTCCTCCGTCTCACACCTTGTCTCCAACTTCCGCAAGGTCCGGACGTTTCCCCTTCATTTCTAATGGTGCTAAATTCATGTTTTTATATAACTGACCGAAACCGATATTGAATACTCATAATAATCATGCTTAAGCTACAATTGTCTCAATGACACCCTACTGCCAATTCTGTTCAAGATTAATATTAGCAAGCATTTAGAAATGTCCCTTTTCACATGGCTTGATGTTTAGGATGTCACTTTAGATATCATGGTTGCAATTTTGGACCCAATATGCATGGACTTCCAAAGAAGAAAATGTTGCATGTCCAGCACATTTTTACTTTTTTTTTGTGAAAACAGCACAATTTTACTTATGTTCTTAAATTCTTGTAAGATAGAATAAGTTTTCTTATCTTAAAAGAAAAGGATAACTTTTCTTATCTTAATCTCTGCACGGAGAAGTGAGGTTCTGAATATTTTTGCTGCTATACAGAGGCTCTGTGATAATGATCCAGGTGTGATGGGTGCAACTCTATGCCCCCTCTATGACCTGATTTTGGAGGAACCGAATTCGTACAAGGATTTGGTTGTTAGTTTTGTTAACATCCTCAAACAAGTTGCGGAGAGGAGGCTTCCGACTTCCTATGATTATCACCAAATGCCTGCACCGTTTATTCAGGTACCAAAGTTAAATTAAACATTATTTATTTGTTAGGTGTTGCTAAGTTGCCAGTGCGAGTTATGCTTCTTCTATGGGTTTAAGCCTTCAGTTGTAACCATGCCATCTGCCTTAGATTTTGTTTCTGTTATCTGCAGATAAAACTATTGAAGATACTTGCTGTGCTTGGTAGTGGCGATAAACAAGCAAGTGGGCATATGTACACTGTATTGGGTGACATATTCAGAAAGGGTGACACGGCGAGCAACATTGGCAATGCTATACTGTATGAATGCATATGCTGTATTTCATCCATCTTCCCAAACCCTAAGATGCTAGAAGCTGCAGCTGAAACAACATCAAAGTTTCTGAAGGTTTGCACATGATCTTATGGGAAAAAAATGACATGTTGTGTTCTTTGGAGGCTAACCAACTTAATCGTCTCTTTCGTTGATTGCAGAGTGATAGTCATAATCTTAAGTACATGGGCATTGATGCTCTTGGCCGGCTAATAAAAATAAATCCAGATATTGCAGAAGAGCACCAGCTGGCTGTCATTGATTGCTTAGAGGTGAGGGATGTGCCATGTGAAGCATTAAAAATGTATGAAACATTGATTCTGTGATAGTTGCTGCCATACATAGTGTTCATCCATGTAACATGCTCCCCAATGCAAGAGGATAAGACAACCATTTTATTGTAGTCATTATCTAGTTTCAGAAGTTAACACAAGTTTTTTTTTCTTTGTATCAATGATTTAACATTTTTTTGTTATTTTGTTTTGTCAGTAGCACTCTCAATTTCTCACTCTCTGCAATCCTGTGAATAGGATCCAGATGACACTTTGAAGCGCAAGACCTTTGAGCTTCTTTATAAGATGACAAAGTCAACAAATGTTGAAGTGATTGTTGATAGGATGATTGAGTACATGATCAACATAACTGATCATCATTACAAGACAGAAATTGCATCACGTTGTGTTGAACTTGCAGAGCAATTTGCGCCTAGTAATCAGTGGTTCATCCAGGTAATTACATGAGTACTGGCCTAAATATTGTTGAGCATCTTTTGTTGCTTCTTGAGAGCTGAACCTTTTCTTCCTCTATTTTCTTACAGACCATGAACAAAGTCTTTGAGCATGCTGGTGATCTTGTCAACATCAGGGTGGCGCACAATTTGATGCGGCTAATTGCTGAAGGCTTTGGAGAGGAGGATGAAGGTGCTGACAGTCAGCTACGATCATCGGCTGTATGTACTCTCAGCACCAAACTTTCATTGTAGCCGCTTTCTTAGATTACTGTGGATAAATGCACCTGCAATTGTAATTTTATCCGCCAGTTGGTCATTCCTCTTAAAATTTCAAAAACAAAAGGACTTACCTCGATTTAGGTTGATAAATTCACTTTAGTTGACCAATGACCATACAGAGATAGGTTGAATTGGGAAACTTATGTAAAGCTGGCCCACAAACTTGAGTGTTGAGGGAAATTCTCAACCTTTCATGCTTCAAATTCATGCTATATTGTTCAACTCTATCTAGAGTATGTAAACAATGTTTTATGTAGGCACAGTTGAACCTCGTTTTTCCATGTCTTCTCTTGTTGATCTGCCAGTGCCAATAAACTTTTTTACTTATAAAGAAAACACTTCTTTTGTGCTTAAACAGGTAGATTCCTATCTCCGCATTGTCGGAGAGCCAAAGCTTCCTTCTTCATTCCTGCAGGTAGTTATTTTCCTTGCCCTTTCTATTCCAAATTATAGTTTTTTTTTGTATATTTTATGATGATTCATTTTATGTTCAGATAATATGCTGGGTTTTGGGGGAATATGGAACAGCAGATGGAAAATATTCTGCTTCTTATATTATTGGGAAGTTGTGTGATGTGGCAGAGGCCCACCTCACTGATGACACTGTCAAGGTATGCTTTTTTGTAGCTGATCACTTAGCTTGGCCTCCTTATATCTTGCATGCTCTATTCTAAAATATGACCATAGGTTCTAGTTAAGGTACTCTGCCATTCAGCGCTGGGGTTGTTAGAAAACTTGAGTTTGGTTTCATAATCTGAAATTGTCCCTGGAGATTTTTTCTGGTTAAGCATCTCCACCAGATCTCTTATATTACGCCTCCTATAAGTTGTTTTATGAGAGTACCTTAAAACCAATTTAGGATATAAGAGAGTACTGTTGTAGCTGATTACCTAAAACTTGTCTCCTTTATTTAGGAGAAAGTGTGCTTCTTTTAGGTGATCTCTCAAAAATTATAGGTATGGAGATGGGATAGGATATCTGGTGGAGATGCTCTTTTTCTTTCTGCATTTTGAAGAGTACATCACATCTGCACATGACACGTTGTTGGATAATCTGAAACTTGGCATGGAGTTCAATCTACCAAGTATTTAGTGGGACTGGACTTTGGTATCACCAATGCCAAGTTGAAACTCTATGCTCAATTTAGCATATAACTGGTTCCAAAACGGATGCGATTCTAGAATAGTGCTAAGTCAAAGTATCCAACTTTGGCCAAATTTATATAAGTACCATTAGATTCGTCATTGAAATATATTTTCATAGTATACCTATTTGAAGTCATGCATGCGGATACTATTTTCTATAACCTTAGTCAAACTTAAGATAATTTTATAGCCAGACCTAGAATTACATTTTTTGGGAGACCGAGGCAGTATATTTTTTTCCTAAGCACAAACATATATTGATGTTACCGACCACACTGTACACGACTGAATGTTTTTCCTTCACACTGTACCAGAAGTGGAATTGTTTTATATGACATTGGCTATTACTGATTATTTTTTTCTGGAAGTTTATGCTCTGTTATTGATATGTCTTTTTGTATGGCATTATTAACGTACAGTGTTATTGTTTATTTGATTTTTCTTATTTAAGGCATATGCAATCTCAGCAATTCTGAAGATATTTGCGTTTGAAATCGCTCTTGGAAGGAAGATTGATTTGCTGCCTGAGGTAAATGAACATCTGCGACTTCCTTTTTGCATAGTTCGGTCACTATCCGTATCAATTTAATATCAGCTTTAGTCTGTTTCAAGCCATACTGTTTGATTACATGTGTCTTCATATTTACAGAAAGAGCATCATGTTTCAAATGAAACTATAAAAAAGATTACTTTTGATCTCATGGGCATGCATTTTTTATTCTAGTCTCCTGTTTGGTTTGTTGCTTTTGCGAGCACTGCTATTTTTGAAGACATGAATTTTGGTTAAAATGGACGGTAAAGTTGGACAACAACTATTTAAAGCAGTCACAAGTATTCAGCTCTTTATATATCCTCGTATGCTCATATGATTTTATGAGAATCTTTACTAAAATAATTTATTTTATATCCTGCCATGGAACCACGTGCATATATATAAAATGTATATGATAGGAATCACGGATGTATATGATGTGAATATAATTCCCATGTCAAGGAGGCCCTACTGATGAAATCATTAATAAACTTTCTTCAGGCATAACTGTACTATGAAGTCACAAAAGCTCACAAAAGAAATTGTGGATTTGGTAGCGTTTTTAGTTTCTACTACTTTAAATATTTATACATATTCTCTCTTCTTGCAGTGTCAAACATTGCTAGATGAATTGTCCGCTTCACATTCAACAGACTTGCAGCAACGGGCATATGAGCTACAGGCTTTACTAGGCTTGGACAAAAATGCTGTTGAAAGTGTTATGCCTGCCGATGCAAGCTGTGAAGATATTGAGGTAGTGTTATGTCATCCTTGTAAATGAACCTGATTTTTATGCTATCTAGTTTGCTTACTTCGAGATGTGAATGTTGGAGCATATCATTTCCTGTCCTGCCAAGAGCAGGAATTCATTTTACACACATTTCTCACATGCATGGTACAGACCTATATTTCTAAGTGTGTGACTGTAGGTCAGTTTACATTATTTAGGGCACAGGTGAGGTAAAAGTTGAATTTTATGTCTATGTGGTTTGAATCGGTTATTGCTATATCTATTCTGTTAGGAGAGCTTTATAAATCATTGTTTTTTCAGTTAGGGGAGAGAAACATAAGGGTAAAGTGCACCGGCGATCCTCAAACTTGTTAGTAAGCCAGCCATGATCAGCACTAAGTGACTAGAGAGGTTTGGACCTCAAAATAAGGGTAAAGTGCACCGACGATCCTCAAACTTGTTAGTAGGCCAGCCACAATCAGCACTGACTAAGTGACTAGAGAGTTTTGGACCTCAAATGAACCAATTAGCTAGTGTGGGGACCTGAAACTGCAAATTATTCATTTGGGGGCTTACATGACACTCCTGAACAAGTCATGTTTGGCATAGCTCCGAGATCCAGGTTGGATTTGTAGTTTGATGACTAAAATAAAGTGGTTTAAATATTTATATTTAGCCTAAATGCAGAAAAATGATTCATATAAAATGCTCTCGATGCACCTCCTCTAGAGCCAAGATTTCTTGGAGCTACAAATACTTGGATTCCTTGAAGCTGGAGTTCTACAACACCACCAAACAGGCCCTAAGAGCCGCTGATACATTTTCTAAAAATGAAATATCGTTTTCTAGGTCAATGTTCTATGGCCTAAGACCCCTCTCCTTAAGCTGTTGTCACAGTGTATTTTTTCAATTTAGGGGTGTTTGGACTTCGGGATATAGTGATTGCCAATTGGGATAGGAGTGGTGAGGTTAATCCTAACCCTACAACTTTTGCCTAGCCCACATTCAAGTCCTCTTATCTTTTCTCAACAACATAGCACGGTCCTCATATATCCCTAAAATCCTTAATTGCAATGTAGGTTTGAGATTCCAAGTGACCAAGTGTGGTTATTCTGAGTTTTCATGCATGTGGTTCTTCCCTTCTTTTTTATACGTATAGAATAACAATCTTATAAACTTATGTTTGTATTGCAGATCGACAGAAACCTCTCATTTCTAAACAGTTATGTGCAGCAAGCCTTGGAAAATGGTGCGTCCCCTTACATTCCAGAGAGTGAACGCTCTGGTGTTATAAGTGTTGGTAACTACAGAAGCCAAGAACAACAGGAAACATCTACCCATACTCTTAGGTTTGAGGCCTATGAGATGCCTAAACCTTCGTTGCCACTAGCAACTTCACAAACCAGCATGTCCACACCAACTACTGACCTGGTTCCAGTTCCAGAGCCAGGCTACTATAAGGAAGACCATCAAACATCAAGGTCTCAACCACCAGGTGATGCAGTTTCTGGTGAGTTTGGTGTCAAACTTCGCCTTGATGGGGTTCAAAAGAAATGGGGAAGGCCAACATATTCCTCTTCTACACCCTCAAGCTCGATGTCTAGTCAACAGACAACCAATGGGGCTTCTCATTCTGATGGGGGAGGGCCAAGTTCACAGCCACGGGAGTCCTCATACGGTTCTAAGAGACAGCAGAGCACGGAAGTTTCAGCAGAAAAGCAACGGCTAGCTGCTTCACTTTTTGGTTCTGCAGCAGCTAAAGCTGATAGGAAAGCACAAGCTTCTAGAAAGACAGCAAAGGACAGTCCCTCAACTGAGAAAGTAGCTGCCACTAATGTGTCTGCCCAGCCTGTGAAGGAGCAAGTGATCCCTGCTGCACCGCCGCCTGATCTGCTGGATCTGGGTGATGAGCCAGTTTCATCTACTCCTCCATTGGCTGATCCTTTCTCACAGTTAGAGGGGCTTCTTGGACCAGCATCGGCTGCTCCAGTGCTTTCTGGAACTCCGGCTACCAGCACTTCCAAAGCACCAGATCTTATGTCAATCTTCTCAGATGATGTACCAACTGGAGTGCCTAGTGGATCCACTGATCCCACTCTAGGTGATGTTAATTCGATGAGCTCCCACAAAGGAGCAACTACAGGAGCTTCAAAGAAGGGTCCCAGCCTTCAAGGTGCCTTGCATAAGGATGCGACTGCACGGCAAGTAGGAGTGACACCAACAGGGAACAATCCAAATCTTTTCAAGGACCTTCTAGGCTAAAGAGGACATTAGGATACACCATATGCTCTGTGTGGCCTCTTTGGGTAAACGGAGTTCATCTCCAACGTGGTTTCATCAGTGAAACAACGATGATCTCGCTGTTTGACCAGCATAGGAAAAAGGGTTACAAAAGCTATATTTGTTTGAGTCACAGGGCACGACCTATGTCCTTCCAATTGGGAGGGGGTGGCGCTGTTGAGATTTGTGGATGGTTGCGGGTACTTTTCCTTTGACCTCTTGTAATTTTGCTTCAGAGACTAGTGTACATGTGTTTACATGATGTGTAATTTGTACATGAGACCGTGGTCCAGAAGCGTGTGCAGGCGCTTTTTTGTCCAGCTGGGAGGGGCATCTGTGCTTTTAGAGTTTACAATATTTGATGATTGATATACACTACAGTAGCTGGCATTGGAAAGTAAAATAAAATCGGTGTCATTCTCTGGAACTGGGTGGAATAAAATGTTAAATGTGTAAGGCTGTTGGTGGACGTTTTGTTTTGGCTGATGAAATTGCCAGCTGTTTACAACTTTAGCTGCCGTGAAGCATTGCCATCGTGATTTTTCTTTTCTAATTCATTCAGACCTGGTTGCAGCGAAGTAGAGCCATAGGGCATTCAGTATTTTGCTCATATAAAGGTGCTCTACTAGTTCTGTTTATGACAGGTAGTTGAGGTCGTTGTTTTTATTTTCTTGCGTCAACGGGTGGTCGGCCTCCGAGAGACCTTTAGGCCTGCAACACCGGTGTTCACGGGCCTCGCACTAACCCAGGCCGGCCCAGTAATGAGAAGCAATCAGGATTTCAAGAACTAAACCCCAAGCAATCCGTATCTGCATCACCCGTGACATACCCTGCTTGACTTTGCGTCCCATTCCCAGTCAAGTACTTATTGTCCATCATGTCTGGTTGTCAGCATCACCCGTGCTTTCTCCGCTTGTCTGTGGTTCAAAAACTAGAGAAACCTTCTGGACAGGAACAAGAAACACACCCCCACGTTTACTGGCTACGGAAACTTCGATGCTAACGTATAATCAAATGAAAGCCTCGTCAATTTTTGCCCATGGTAGTAAATTAATGCAGTTTTAGATTTAGAAGCAGTAGTACGTATAATCCGGGCTCAGAGATCGATCGGCAACAGCCACATATCCAGCATGCATCCGGAGATGTAGCACGTGCCACTGCCACGCGAAGGTGAACGATTTGGAGAAGCTTATTTTAACAGCAACAATATATATACAGGCCTGGCTTGCAAAATTTATTTATTATTTCAAGTTATACGGTCAGAAAAATATAATGAACCCACGGTCACTGGCTGACTGGTCTATGTAGTATGTGGCCAGATCTTTTTTTTTTTTTCGGGAATTACAGTATGTGGCCCAATCTGCTCTCACGCCGTGATCTGTATCCTGCCGGCTGCCACGCAGTTAATAAACTGTATATAATTTTTCTGGAAACAATGCTACAGTTGACTGCGCTGCTTATTTATTTTGTTATTTTGTTACTCATCAGCGACAAAAGTTGCCAGTAGGTATCTAGGTGCGCGTTCATCTTCGGAGTCGTCGTTCTCACTGTGACGACTCGTCACTCAGCCCATACGACGTGCATGCTTACATACGCGTCTACGCATGCGCGATCGACGAAGCATAGCGAGTCATGGTGTCGTGGTGAAGCGCACATTCATATATTCAATGTAATAAAGTAATTAAAGGTGTGGTTGTTTGGAAAAGACGATGGAGGGAAAAAAAAAAACCCAAGTGACTGCTCAGTACTCTACTATATGCATGCATGTCAGGGAAGATCGGATCAGTCCCGGCCGACAGTGAAATCCATCGCGCATTCATGGTACTAGTTTTTTACTTCGACCGATATAATACTATTCTAACTAACACATTGCAATCGATGAGAGGGTGAATAGTCAGACACAAGATTGAGGAATAATTGACTGTCTCAGGCGCTGTAACAACTCATCATCTTATCCCCTTACCTGCCGCTATCGATCGGCCGGCCGAGCAATAAATTGGGATCCAATCCATCTTATAATTAATACTCACTCTGTTTTAAATTATATAAGTCGTTTGATTTTTTTTGAAAAAAAAATAGGATATACGAATTGGCGCTTCATCGGTTCCAGATAGCTCTCAAGAATGACTAGTGCTGATTTTGGTAGACAACCTATATATTGAAAGAATACATTTGGAATGGTATTTTGTGTGTGCGCGCGCGCGCGCGGATGAAGCATACTAGATGATAAATGTAGGATCATCCGATCCATTGATTGATTCACAATGCTAACTTATGTGCTAATGAGCTTTAGCTAAACTTTAAGTCTTTAACCCATGTATATGTCACTAGCAAGACCGAGATATGCTGCCGCCTGCCGGGATGATCGATGATGTATACACAAATAGAAGATGCTTATCCATCTTGGTAAACAAACATTGGTCATGTGAGGATGGGCGCGAATTACTATAATTTCGAATATACGTGTGGACCAAGACATCTAGCAAGGTACGTGCTGGATACGACCATAGTTTTTGGTTTTGTTTTGGATTTTTTTCTCAAACACGACTTCACGTGTCATTTTCATTAAGAAGAAGGTGATCGAAAGTACGGCAAATACAACACGACACAACATGAAACCACAAAGTTAGTGGCAAAACAAACACCACGAACAAAAGGAAGAAAGAGAAACCCTCCACCACGTCTAACAACGGAGCAGAAGCTCACACAACGTGGCATAGCAAGACCGGCAGGGGTGGGGTGCGACGTTAGATAGGAGCGTCGAGGGTGCATCAATGGATCCTTCAGGAAGGATTTGACGTCCGCGGAAGCCAACTTTGTTGAGTCGTGCACCCAAGGGAGCTTTCACTTTCCATCGAAGTTGCTCCGACAACAGCGTCGACGAGCAGAGAGGCGACGACGCCTTCAGGAAGGTGATGACGTAGGAGTGCCGCCGTTGTTGGTCCCAGTCACGAAGTTTAGGGAAGGGGTTTTCAGTTTTCACCCAAGTCGCCGAGGACCGCTGCTGAAGCCGAGGGAGGCCGGCCATCGCCATGCCGTAGCGGAGCCAATCAGCAGCTTCCACGCCGTCGCGCGATGGACTCGCGCGATGGACGCGGCCAGCCCGGCGACCGTCGGATGTCTTCGTGCTGCCCGCCACTTGAGTCGAAGCTGAGCCAAAACCGGGAAGAGGGAGGGTGGATCCGGCCTGGGGGCCCGGATCAAACCCGTCGACCCACAGATCACCGGAGCGGCGGTGGAGGAGGAAGGGCGTCGCCGAGGGGCCGTTGTCGGAGCAGTCGGGGCTCACCGCCCACCACAAGAGTAGGGGGAGCTAGACCCCCCGTAGGATGGGCAGATGCGGCCGCCTTCCACCAGGCCGAGGTGCCCGCACCTCCAGGCCGGGGAAGCTGCGAGCTTGGGGTCATATATCAAAACAATTCAACACGATCTTTCGAAAAACAAAACAATTCAACACATGATGATTGCACAAATTAAGTGCAAAGTTTCCATATATAGAAAGCATTTTGTCTCCATTACTTTTGGTTTAGTCGCACAAAGTAATTCTATTCATATATTTGGTTGGGGCCCGTGCTCTGTGTTTGGGAAATTTACACACCGGTAGTGCAAGTGGACATGTCTCTATCGCGAGGGAAGGTGTAGCTAGGTCAGGCACACCCACAGTTCTGTTAAATGGTTCGTCAAGACGGTTTCTGTCTAGGTGCTAATCAAGGCGATCACTCCTGGCTATTACGACGAGCGAAATTTCTTGCAGAATTCTCCTCTCGATACGTATGTGCTTATTACGTACGGGGACAATGGCAGTAGGGCTGCTACGAGGGGACAATGACAGTAGCGCATGCATGTATTTGGCCACTTGTTTCAGCTGATAAACCGCGTGGTTGCGATGTATTGGATTGTCGATAGGTGCCCTGTTGGTAATATTGCAGAGCCGAGTGCTAGATTTGCAATTTTTCATAATGATAACAAGATCGGCAATTATTCACGTTTTTGTTTTTGTTTTAAAAAAAACGTGTCTCTCCCCGCTGATAATCTAAAATCAGTTGTCTACTAGTTTATCAACATCTATCAAGCAGTTCGAGACAACTCACAAGAAGCCATGGATATTGCTTATCTACCTTGCCTGGTGGAATGTCTTGGAATGAACAAAACAATCACACACCCTCAACAGATAGGCCAATAGTTGTGATAAGCTAGGTTTTTTTTTCTATCAACAACGCGTTTAAGCAGTTGATTTTTGGGGAGCTCAATATGTCCTAGTACTGCCTTGCAATTATAGTTGTAATTTTAGAGTGTATTAGGCACGTAGTCCCACTCCTTGTGGCTCTTCTCATGACTGACGAGCCATGCTCAACGGTGAGTGCTAAAATGACTTCCTAATAAGCTCTGGAGTTGGGAGCCATGAAAACGTGGTTTCTCCTGACTCCTCGCGAACTTAAGACACTCTTTGGACTACAGGATTTTCTTTGTTTTTTTTTTGCATTTTCTATGAAATAAATTGATTCCTTTAAAATTCATGCATTCCAAAGAGACCATTTTTGCTAAATGTTTTTCTGAAATTGCTTTAGCTCCATCAGATAAGCTATATACTTCTGTACTACACAAGAGAATCTAGAACTTCTTTCCTATTCCTCTGCTGCCTTTTGACCTACATTCGCTCTTCAGGAGTGCTGTGAGTAAACTTGCTTCTGATGATGTTTTAAAAAGAAAAAAAAATCTTGCTTGTGATGATACTCTTTTTATCCGGCCGGATCAAAAATTTAGTCTGCACCATTTCTTTATAGCTATGAAAAAAATGTTTAATATATGCAAGTGACGAAACAACTGGAGACGCATGCACTGCTTGACGGATGTCTGCGAAAAAAAAAGTGCATTTTTCCATTGACCTAAACTGAGTAGACGTTGACCTGGCGCCCTTTATGAAGGCTGCTTGCTCTCACCGCTCGTTGCAAAGGCAGCAAGCTGCAACCTCCTATTCTCTGCCTCCACCTGCCGGTACGAACGCGCATGCGTGCTCCAACCAAAAGCTTCTTCCTTTCCTTGTCCACTTTTCACTTTTTACTGTTTGTGTATCTCCTCCTGTCTCCGAATATCAAAGTAGCTGTATGTCGATCAAATTAACGTACAAGCAGAAGCAGCAGTGTTGTTTCAGTTGCTGTGCCGTGGTATCCTCTCGCTTTTCTTGATCAACTCTCTTGTATGTACCAGAAAGGAAGGGATGTGGAACAGCAGAGCATACTTCGCCGGCGGGCAGCAGGACAAAGGGAACGACGACCAGCCATACGGATACGGCGGCGGCCAGCAGTATGAAGCTACCGGCGGCAAGAAGCGGCGCGGGTCCTCGAGGCTGAAGAAGGGCAGCGGCAGCAAGAAGGACGCTGACGTCGACGCCGCCGAGGACGACTACCCCAAGTACGCCGGCAACAACAACAACGAGGCCGACGACAACCGCTACAACAGGCCGAACGGCAACTACAACGGCGGCACCGCAATAGGTGCGCCCTACTATGGCGCCACCGCCGCCGGCGGCTACGGGAACAGCTCTCCCTACGGCGGCGGCTACGGTAACAGCTCTCCCTACGGCGGCTACGGCAACGGCGCTCCCTACGGCACCGGCGGCGGTGGCGACTACGCACCGTACAGCAACGTTCCCCCCGTCTTCTTGGCTCCCCATGACGGCGCCCGGTCGCCGTTGTACATCAACACCAGGGCGGTGCACGTGTACGGTGCTGGTGGGTACGACAACGATAACAACAACGACGACGACCACCGGAGGAGGGGGAGCGGCGGGTTCTTCGGCCCGGCGTTCCATGCCGTCGGCCACTTCTTCGACCGCAAGTTCGGCTTCAACGACAGGGACTGATCGAAGCGCATGTACACATACACGGCTGGCGTGCGCCATGCATGCAAAACATGTAGGCATGCTCGCGCCGCATCGACGACTCCAGATCTATGTATATATGCGTGCAATTACACACCCCCTTCATCCGCATACTAGTACCCTGTGTGTCGTTAATTAGCTAGAGCCTATAGAGCTCACCCTGGAGCCGTTTATTGCAACAAAAGTAATTATATTGTTCCGAGCTAGTATGCCATCCAGAGTGTCGTATTTGGTTTCCGCTGTGATGGAGAATGAGATGAACCCGTATGTACACATGTCATGTCTACTGAATACATGTATATGTATATGTATATGTATATGTATATGTATATGTATATGTA
>CM041632.1:4844056-4890942 GCA_023333625.1 Bothriochloa decipiens
GTATATGTATATGTATATGTATATGTATATGTATATGTATATGTATAGTGCTTGTTGATGAGATAAACCAGCTAGGGCGCGATAGTGTAAAAATGTATTGTACACTACTTATATATATAAAATAAAATGTCTTGTGTTGCTTACCTATATGTTTGTTTAGAGGACCGATGCACACACACCCATCCCTCGAATACATACACGTACGCCTCACTTCTATGAACATATTTAAAAAATTGGTTGGCAAATCTCAAGACTGACGAAATTGTTGCAAAAGCTCAAATTTGATGGTAAAACGAAATTCAAAGAGAGCTTTTAAGTCAGAAATTGCCCTGGTTCTATTACATGCAAAGAGGTGTTGTTTCCCCTCTCTAGTCTCATGGTGTTAAACAATCTTGTTTAATTTATCTCCTTAGGCTAGCTCATTTTCTTTATTTTCTTCTTTGTTTCTTAAATACCCCTGCCCCTCCCCTGACTCTCTATATCACTAGTAAAGATGATTGGACTCAGGTGACTTCGTGCGCGATGAAATGGTTAATTTTGAACTTTTCACGTCGAAGGGTGGACCTTTCCCAAAATACCTTACGGGGACTGAAAAAACAAAGACACTTATGCTGTGTGTATGTGTGTGTTTTCACTTTTCAGGGCTGTGTTTTGTCATCTGTTGTCATCGATCGTTCCTTGAATAATGCATGCATGGCCCTTTTTGTTCCCCAAGTGATGATCGAGTGGCCGAGTGGGCTTATTTTAGTTGGACTCCACGTCGATGCACAATCAGCTAGCGACTACTTGAACCAGTTGTTGAATAGTTTGCTAACCCGGTTCTCAAATCACAAAAATGGCGTGCACCAATATGAATATGAACAATATATAGTATTTACGATAACGACGGATTATATAAATTTTTAATTAGAAACAACGATGGATTATATTGATCTTACCAGACTACCACTTCGCGAAGCTCACTGGAAATGGCCAAGTAGAAGCTGTGGGCAGCGTCGACTTCGCTGCGTACCTACTCGTCCTAAACAATCTTATCCATCCATAATCCACTCCAGTGTCGCAGCCTCGCAGACCCATGGAGAGGTTTTTTTTTTAGCAACACAGGCCATGGAGAAGTTCACAGGCCACTCGAAATGTGGGCAGGCCCAGCAAGAAAGTGGACGACTCCACCCGCATCGATAAACGGGTCTTACAATGCGTATGGGCCAGGAGCCCACAGAGAAGCAGTTCCAACCCAATACGCTCGGACGACGGCACTTGGAAAACCAGAAACGGCCGAACCGGGGGCACGAGGAAGAAGGTTCTAGCGACTGTGGTGTGGAGCAGGAGGAACCGCGATGGGGAAGAAGCGGCAGCTGATCTGCCTCGCAGCCGCCGTCGCCGCCGCGGCCATCCTCCTGACAGGTAACGAAGGGCGTTTATCTCCAGTCTGGAGCCTTGCCTGAGCCGTTCATCCCACAGAGCTCTGCTCCTTTTCGTTTGCCTTATGTGCTTTGAAATCATTGCTTGCGATTTGTCTGCAGCGTCGGCCAAGAAGTCCGGCGACGTCACCGAGCTTCAGATCGGCGTCAAGGTGTGTGCTCTGTAACTGAGTCAACTCTCTGCGCCCGTTTAATTGCTGTTTATCCTTGCGGAGTCTGGTGGATCTGGGATTAGCCGGTTCATTCATTTAGCAAAGATGTCTGATCCCTTCGAAAAAAGTCTGCAGCCTCCGATTTAGTGGGCGTCAGTAGAAATATGTTTATGTAAGTATAAGGTCGTCAGAGTTCAGAATTCAGAAAGGGGTCGGCTTGGGTGATCCTAGGATAGCGAACTAGCGGGTCTGCAGCTGCAAAATCGGTTCCTTTTCTTCCCCTTTAATTTAACGCAACATTGTGGAGTCATCGAATGCACAGTTTCACTTGAAATTTATTACGTGTCATTCAAAGATGAACACTGTAAACTACTGCGGTACTGTTTCCTTGTTCGCTGCTCCTTAAACTCTTGTAGTCAATGCTCAAGCTAGAAGAGAACTAAAATTTTCTCTCAACAACTAGCCTGTATTTAAGATGGTTTCCCTCCATATTGCTACCTTTGGAAAAGGACTTCATTGGAGTAGTACCTTGTATCAAGATTCTGGACCAGGCTGGGTGATGACTCATAACCTCCAGTCACAGTCGGACCTCTTAAGGGATAACCACTGAAAGCTGTTGAAGTTCTCTGTTTGGGGCCTTAGTCAAAGGATAGATATATATCCTCTGATTCGGATTTTAGTTACCGCTTCAAAGTTCAAACAGAAAACTAAGAACCATGATAATAAGAAATATAATATTTGGTTACAATACGAAGTGTGAGTTAGGGAGTGTGATAGTGGAAAACTGCATGTCATCAGGTTCTGCTTATCCTTATGCAATTACAGAATTATCAAATATTTGATTTATCAATGAGAATAGGCTGTAGTTTTCTTGTTGTTTCATTTTGGAAGGAGGTATCCTTTTCATTCTGGGTGGCACTGTGGCATTGATGTTCTGTTGCTCGTCTTCCTTTTTCAGTACAAGCCTGAGTCATGCACCCTGCAAGCGCACAAAGGAGACAAAATTAAGGTTCATTATCGTGTAAGTATCTGATGTCTATACCTTTTAGACTTGTTGTATTTTCGACATTGAGTTTTAGTGATGTAGCCCTGTAAGGGGCTCATGGGTGGTACAGATATACAGATCTACCTTAACTCACACAATTAATATAGCTATGCAGAAGAATTGTGCTAGTTGCTTGGCAATAAGATCTTTGTAGATTCAATATCTTGTCTCATGTATGTTTTGCCTTTTCATGTCTCATTAAAGCACTCCTTGATACTTTACCTGCAACGTCGCTTTCCTCTTACGCTCTCTCATTTGTTTAGCTGAAAGGCTTGATATGCTGCAGGGAGCACTCACTGATGGATCGGTTTTTGATTCTAGCTATGACAGAGGTGACCCGTTTGAATTTACTCTTGGAAATGGCCAAGTGATAAAAGGTTCTTGTCCTTTGCTATAACAATAAACTTTCAATGTTTATCTATGGCCCAGTGTCCATATGAGGACTGTATTGGGCTACAAGCACATGTCATAAAAAAATGGGTGAAATGGCATATGCCATTTATATCACACGCAATCTTAAATCCGCCAGCCGACTTTGTTGTTTTCATCTATAGGTTGGGACCAAGGATTGCTAGGTATGTGCGTCGGTGAAAAGCGGAAGCTAAAGATACCTGCAAAGATGGGTTATGGTGAGCGAGGCTCCCCACCGAAGATTCCAGGTATGGCTGATAATTTGTTTGCTTGCTTGCTGGTTCCATGTGAAGAAATTATTTGTGTAGATTCTCTCATTTTTCAGCATGTCTATTTTACCTCATCTCCCAGATGCACATTTTACAGTCTCGCCCATGGACTATAGAGCTGTGTAGGAATTTTGAGGAAGCTAACAGGAAGCTTTGCACTTAATAGGTGGAGCAACTCTGATCTTCGACACTGAGCTTATCGCTGTCAACAGAAAGACATCCGGCGGTGCAAAGGCAGAAAGTGATAGTGAGCTCTAATACAATGCATTGGAGAGTCTCAGCTCCACGGTGTAGCAGCGTCATATAGTTTATGTTTTAGATATGCTACAAAGGCACTTCTGGTTTTGGCCAGTGTGTAACCGAATTGCTCATGTACTCTGAAAAAAGTTTCCTTTTGGTCCGCATGAAAACTCGATTCTGTCCAACCAACCATGGTCTTCAACATTCCAGCCTGTTTGCACTGTCGTTGCAGCGATCTATGGCTTAAAAAAAAGTTTCAAATGTAATGAGTGTTGAGACAACATATTTGCCAGCCTTTGCTTCCCTGATGCTTGTAGTTTTGCCTTTGCTGATTGCTGTGCACAAGAAGAATGTGTCAAGCTCACGCAGCGTGCTGCTCAGCCAGAAACATTATCACAAGCTACTTAGCTGAGACCGTGAGACTTGAACTGGTTCCGGAATCCGGATCAGTGGCAACAGCCGACTGTGCGCGAGCAGCTTGTGTTGGGATCGCATGCGTTTTGTCATCGGCGCAAAGGAATACAAACTGCTGCTGGCTGCTGGCTGCTGGCCTGCGCTCTGCTGCGTCCTCCAGCGACGTGAGCTGCGCCTGTTCGTGCGCTGAGGTAATACAGTTCTCGCCCGATGCGATGACGAGGATAACAGGCTTTAAAACTCAAAAGGCACAATGGCTGCTGTCGACTGAGTGAATGCCTGACGCATCATGCGCGTACTCCTATGTTGAAATGCTGCCGCTCTGTGCACGAACGCGCAGCAGATTGAAGTGAGTGCCGCCAAGTGTCCTGGACCAGTGTCTAGTGCCATCTGATTGAACGAGACGTTCGTCTGACGTGTCGATGGAGCACAAACGGAACCGTCTGAAAAGGCAAAAAGTTTGCGAGCCCGAACGGACGGGCAGCAAAATCTAGACGCGATACGAGACGTCTCGTGCCAGTTCGTTCTCTAAAGGCTGTTGGCTGCTGCCCTCTTTGGCATCCGCTTTGACCAATTTTCTACGGGAAGGGACGCCGAGAGTCGTGCATGCCTGCACGGACGCCGCCGTCTCGTCTCTTCAGCCCCTGCAGGCTTTGCTTGCGTTCCAGTTTCGGGTTTCACACGAGCAGTGTCCACGACAGCGACATGGGAGTCAAAGCTGGTAGCTGTTGGCTCCATCACCCTGGGTCCGGAGCTCCATGGACTTGACGTGCTTGCGCGCATGGTGGCAGTGGCACACCTTTCTCCCTCCGTAGTCCATGGCTTTGGCGTCCACGGTCCACGACCACGGGTGGCGAGACTGTTGCCATGCATGCATGCATGCGGTGAGCAGTGCGCGGCGGACGGATGAAGAACGCGCCGTGCGACTCCGGTGTCCGGTCCGCCTCGCAGTGGCGTCGCGTCCTTTCGGCTTTCGCCGACGGGGGCAAGCGGACAAGCCCTGCCGTTTCCGATCGCGTGCCGACGGAAGCGACGCGACCTACGCCTCGCCGCCGACGACGACGACGGAGGCAGTGTGGGCAGTAGTGGCGTGCTCTGCTCACAGATCGAGTCACAGCTCTCGCGCGAGGGGAGGCGCCACACCACAGCTAGCACTGTGTGCCTACGTCCTGATAGACTGCTGATGTCTGCTCCGTGTGTTTTTGTGTTCATTCATTCATTCATCTGTTTTCCGGTGCCATGGTACGGAGTACGGTGGTAGTGGTAGACTGTTGGCCGTTGCTGTGTGTTGTTAGGCTGCATTTCAACTCAACTGTTGAGGAGTCATCTATAATGTCAGCTAAAAGAGAAAGATGGTCTTAATTGGTAACTGTTAGTACGGTCAAAATTACTCCAACGCAGCGCAGTAAGTGCCACTGCATTTCCAACTCGTACCTGATTCGGAGGAAATGCCGAAAGGAACGCCTGCAGTTGATCGTCTTCAGTTTTACACTACCGTGGCGATGGTCCACGAATTCCCCTCGGATTTCCTCTACGGTGACAGCAACACAGTTGCAGTACCCAGCGATACCTGCAGCTGCTAGCGTAGCTGCTGCGTGGTAGGATCACCGACTGACCGACGTTCCCTTGGCCATCGAGGAGACGAGGACAGTCCAAGCCCTGCGCGTTCAATGCTCAACTGAACTGTACTCCTACGGAGTACTTGACATGTGTGGTGTACGCAAACAGTACAGCCTCACTGCCACAGCATCTCGTATAGTACTGAGCTCGATCACAGACCTGGACTGGAGCGGACCGGAGCGCGTCCCCTGTTCAGGCACTCGCCATCGCTTTACAGGATTTTTATTTAATCTCTGTCTCTACGGCAGTTACCCGACAAACTATACTGTTACGGCTACAGATTCGGAGTATACTCAAGTGAGCAACAGGCAACAGCATCAGCTGCAGTGGGTAGTGGGTACTGTACTTCTACTCGTTCCCTATGTAGAATTTTTATCACCCGTCACATTAAAATACCGGCACATGCATGAAGTACTAAATATATAAAATCAAAAACTAATTACACGATTTTGTTGTACTTTACGAAACGAATATTTTGAGTCTAGTTACTCAAAGTTTAGATAATTTTTACCAAATACAAACAAAATGCTACAGTATGCTAAGGTGACATGAGGTGACATTTCCTTTCAAAATTCACGGCAACTAAACACAGCCTGCTACTGCTCTCTCTCTCTCTCTCTCTCCGGCCTCGTCAGCTCAATGATTGGAGGCCGTGTTACCGAGGAGGGGCAGGCAGCGAGCGGGAAGAAAGATGCCTGCCACAGGCAGAGAGAGGCAGGCACGGGTAAAAAAGGCGGCAGCTAGGTTTGTCGTCCAACACCCCACCCCTCCACATCATCACCAGTGCAGTTGGAGTAGGAGAGGACGACGACGACGACTGCACGTACTCCTACGTGCACACGCACTGCACTACTACTCGTAGCACAGCACTCGGCTGCGCGTAGTAGTAGCGCAGTACTAGCAACGAACACAGCTGCCTGCGGTTCAATAACTATAATGCAGCGTCACGATGAGTTGTAAGCAACCCGATCGACGACAGACGCGATCGCTCGAAAAGACAAGGTTGAGATCCAGCACCAACGCTTAGCGGCGATCGATCACGAAGACGTACCTTGTAAGTAGTACGTTGGGAGATTAGCGGGTGGGACCCGGGGCCACGCGGCAGGGGACGTCGATCACGAATCGCGAGGATGGGCGGGAATGGGTAGCAGCAGGCAGGAGGAAGTATTCTGACCAGACGCGGGGGAAGATGGTGGTGGTGGCCATGGCGATTAGCGACTAGCGAGCGGTGGTTAGATCTTGACCGGGCGCCACGACCGCGATGAATGCATGGCATGGAGAAGGCGAACCAGCCCAGCCGGCGAGCCAGCCAGACGGATCATTATCTTTTGTTGCGAGGGATCGATCGATTATATTAGCCGCAGTGCACACCCACATGGCGGGGATTATATATATTAGCTCGGCTGGGCTCGGGCTCCTCGCCTTGTTCGGCGACTGCCTGACGCCGGGGGCGGGTGACCACCGGGCCTTGTTTTGTTTGTTTAATTAAACCAATCATCGAGGGCGGGAGGGATATGGGCGCGGCGCGGAGGCCGAGGCAATCATTGACAGGGGATTAGATGCTCCGGCCAGCCACTCAGAGCGCGCGCCTCCGGTGACTCCGTCCATCCGTATCTGGCCGCAGCCGTTTTTACTGGCCGGCCGGGGCGAGCTTTTGTTATGGGCCTTCTACAGTAATTCCTATCATTGGCAGCGCTAAACTAATGCTTTGGCACGCAATCATTGTCGAGTTCAATCGTGCGCAGGCGTGTAGGAGTAGTAAAAAAAATGGCACGTACAGTACCTACTGCCACTGTACTGGACTGCTGCCAGTAGCGGAGCCAGGCGCCGCGACGCAACGCAGCACGCATCAGCCGGCAACCCGTCAGCTCAGGAATCGGAAGCAGCCTGGCCGGCCTTGCGTGACAATGCACAGTGCCACAGAACTACAGGTAACAGTTTGCTCGTCTGCTATACGAAGCGCGTACTACTTACTGTACGTACAAATTGGTACGTGTACGTATGACAGAAGTATCACCAGCTACCACTAAATGATACAGTATTTAAGTAGTACTACTAGCATGTCATAGCAATAACACCTGCAGATACTACATCCACACTACTGTAATTGTTCCAAACTCCTCCGGAATTCCAATCCCAGCCTGTAAATAATAAATAAAACTACCAATAGGAATTTTCTTCCATGTTTTTCTTAAAAAAATGTGGCATGTCTTTGTTTTCTCTTCGTTAGTCCACAATCAGTGCTGATGTGGCTGACACACGGAGGGTCAAGACAAGGCCTGGTTCCACAGATGAGCTGCACGCATGCTGCTTGAATGATGCCTGCGTCATGGATCGGCATCAAACACCGCCACAAACTCATGTAATGTACTCAGTACTAATGTAAAAGCTTCCACTGGATCGGCCGCCTGGCTGCTTAGTTAATTAATCAATTAAACAAAAGCCGATCGAGGGAATGGTTGAAGCAAGCAATATACAAGTACGTATGTATACTGGCAGTGACGACCGCCTGCGTAGTATACTTTTTGCAACAACAAAAACAAAAACAAAAACAAAAGGGCTCCAGATCTGGGATTCAAACGGAGCTGGAACCACTTGGCGGCCACTGCTTGGCGGGCAATATTTGTATATTGTATTGCTGTCCATCAAAGGCGTGTGCAGAAAAATGCCGCGAGAGACAGGTGTTTGAACCGGGGGCGACATCCGAATACAAAAACTACCCGGCTTTTTGGCTTCTGATGCAAACGCCCTTTGCGTACCTGGCATGTCGGCGTTGCTCAACCTTTTCATCATCATCAGACATCAGAATCAAGTACTACAGTACTTCAGTACTACTCCCTCCATCCTTTATTATTTTATGGTTGTAGCACCGGTACCTTCTCCCTAATTTACGGTCTACTTCCACCGTCTCATTAAAAATGTCGTTGAAAATCCGTGTATTTCTCACAGATACGTTTTTCGGACAACATCTTTAATGGGACGGAGTAGCACGGTAGCATTGCAAGGCTGCAAAACTTGTCCTTTCAACCACTCACCCCATCAGCCATGCACAGCTCCGCCATTCACAACCACTCGTTTGTAACGGCAGAGGAGACAGAGGTGAGAGATTGCTGCCTTGTCTACTGACGTTATAGGGTATCATAGCCCTGTCTTGGCCTATGTGCATGTTTTCCCGCAACAAATAATAAGGAACGAAGGGATATTTGTACTGCTGTCCAAGTGGTATCTAGCGAGCTCATCGACGATCATCAGCTCCTAAATTTTTAACCAAGCTACTGGTACTCTTGAAAACGACATGCATGTTTCATCTAGGAGTAGCCGTTCATTCAAGCGCAAATCATGAAACATGAAGTTTCTCGTACACACTGGGTGAGTAGGGAGTTCGACAAGATTTTGAGAGAAATAATCGGAGCCAATGGTAGTACAAGAATCGGTCGCATCAAACACTGCAGGAGGAGGATTGATGATTGAGGGGCGGGTGATGTGATCTGTGACAATTCCAAGGAATCAGCCGGGGAGGGTGCAGAGATCGACCTGCCCAATCCTGATCCTGCATTGGGAGCTTCGGTTCAACACCTCTAATGATTTCAGGCATTCCCGTGTCACTGCTCAAAGACTTTGTTTAGTTTATCAAATTTAACCATTAAATTTACTATGTAAATTCCTATTCTCCGTCATATTAAAATATCGGCACATGCATAGAGTACTAAATATAGATAAAATTAAAAACTAATAATACAGTTTTATTGTACTTTGCGAGACAAACATTTTAAACCTTATTAGTCAAAGTTTAGACGTTTTTTACCAAATACAAATAAAATGCTATAGGAATTCCAACGCCAATTTGACGAGCTAAACAAGGCAAAGAAGAAAAAGATGCTTACAGAATTAGATCCAACATGGAAGCGTGCTCGCCCTAGCTTTGTCCAATGGATTTCCAAGCACAATGCAACCTCGGTGGTCGTCGCCTCATCATGCTTTTAATAAACATTATACAAACAAAAATGTAGGGCAACGATATCATTTTGCCGCCGCGCGCCCCCGCCCGGCCGGGGGGATATCTGCACGGATCTTAAAGTTGTTGATTCGACGGCCGGATGCGCTGGAACGTCCTAGTCGGCTATATTCATTCGAATTTGAGTGGAACACTGCTGAAATTCGGTGCCTTGGAAACTTATTAGCCGACATGTACTGTATAGGACCATCTGGGGGCCTATGATCTTGACCAAGCATTTTTTTTTTCTCATGGTATTTAAGGGGGCATCTTTTTTAGGAGTGGGATTGATACTTGATAGGGCCTGTCTGTCATCTCTTGAATGAAGAAACTGATGCTACAGGGGCTACTTGCAGGTGTCCAAACCAAGATTGAAAGAGAAACGTCGAGGAAAAAAATCAAGACGATATCTTGTTCTTTTGGGAGGAATCGGATGGATGGAAGGCAAATCGGTTCCCCTGTTTGGGTGTCTACTACAGTTGAGAAGATATGATAAACAGGCACAGCTCCAACAGAGCATCTGATCGTCAGGCCTGAGTAGAATATGCCAAATTGTCACTGAAATCATGCATGGATGCACGCACGCAGGAGATCATTGAGATAGAGCAGCCTAGAAGGACAAATGCTCTTCTTGACACAGGGCCCACATGGGGCGATGCCGTGGAAGCACACAGGAAAGCAGGACGCGAGTTTTCAAATCGTCTAGAACTAGAAGGGGATTAATAAAAAAAAAAGCTCTTACTATTAGCCACCCCAGGGCAGACATAAACAGAGCATTAGGCTAATCAGGGTTTGGTTTGTAAACTTAGACAGGCTTGTTGCTTAGCTCTGATCTCTAAGTCGCAGGGGGGTTGGAACGTTGTTCGAGCCATGATCACCGCCGCTGACACTACTCCGTAGGTCATGGTTGACATCATTCTGTAGCACTTGTGAACCACATACTCCTCCTAGCAGAAAACAAACATAATCAATCAATATATAATAATCTCTACTGAATTACTGAATGAGCCCATATGTCAACCTCGTGCCAGCGGTATGGATTACTTGTACTACTGTCTATTCTATCGATACTACTCAGAATCAAATGCACTGGAATCGTGGCCAAGACAAGCAATCAAATGCAATATCTTCAGACAACCACATTGTAAAAGGAGTCTGCTCCATCCCCTCACGATTGGCGAGCGACCGAGCCTACGACGGCGAAATTGGTGGGGCGCTGGCGCCCCTGGTTTTCCCCGTGACAACTGTCGCTCGCTCGACGTCCTCGACGGCGATCCCCCGACACATACGCGCTGCATGCATGCAAGTTGTGCGCGCCGCGGACGACGACGCGGGCTGTCCTTGCCAGGCAGATCCATCCGGTCTGCCGACGGGAGGCCAGATCGCCGGAGCGCAACGAAAACTCGTTTTCGCACGGATTTCACAGGGCGATTTTTATCATCTTTTCCACTTCCCTGTCTCCGACTCCCTTTCCAGCGCCCTCGCCATCGGACCTGTAGACGTCGTCCAAGAAACAAACGCGAACGGCTGCACGTTTGCCGGCAAGTGTGGTAGCACAGAAAAGAAAACGGCAGGAGCGAAGCGAAATGAATCTGGTGCTTGGCATCTGCGAGACAGGAAGATAGAAAACGAAATAGGATGGTAAAAAAGAGAGGGAGAGAGAGATGTTTGAGGTGAGACGGCCGGGACCGGTTGGTGGAGTCAATCAATTTGGCTGGGCTAGGTTGATGAGCGAGAGGAACTGCAGCTCCCATGGTCCAAGCAGCCAACTTTTCCAGAACTCAGATTGCTGGGTTACTCTGTCTGCCTGGACCCCCGCCCCCGGGGAAAGCCTGTGCCTGCACTGCATGCATGCATTCATCAGTGATTTGCATGCATGCCATGGCATTGGCATGCTTGCTACTCCGGCTATATTACCACTACTCCACTAGTCAGTCGATCGGCAGTCGCCGTCGCCCCAGCCGGCGGCCACTGTGCCTGGGAATCTACTGTGCCTTTGATCCGCTCTGAGACGCACTGTTGCTGTCACAAGCAGCTGGACCCGCCAACAACATGGTATGGTCTACTAGTCCTCTCTGGTTTACACCCTGTGTGCGTAGATTTAGAAATACTCCGACGTGTAAAGCGAGCGAGGAGGACAACGTCTATGTGTTCCTGGAGGAGACGAGAGAATCTCCCCAAATATATCAGGCTCCAGCTCTCTTCCACGGAAGAAAAAAAAAAAAAAATCAGGATCCAGCTCAGGCTCAGGGTGTAGACTTATATATGGTGCTTAGTTAGCCTCTAAGAGCTATGCTACTCCCTAAATGTAATGTGACAAGCCTAACGTGGTAGAATCGACCTTCGGCTCCAGATGCTCACTGCCGCGTGATCTGCTTGGCCTGTTGTGGTATCATCGATCACCAGGAAAGAGCTCCGTGACTCCCGTCAACTCCAATTGTACCAGTGGCTAGTGATGATAGACTAATAATAATAGCAAGTAAAATGTAAAGATATATAACTCTGCATTTACGGTTGCAGGGTGAGGCCATTTCTTGTGCAGTGAATCGAACCTGACCAGTGAGTAGAGACCCTTCAAACCATTTCTCTCCATCGACAAGAGAAATTCTACCAGCCGATTTGGGGAGATTATTTAAGAGGAAGAACTACAAACATTTCTTGAATTCTACCACAAATCCTAAACAACAACAAAAAATATTGTTTCTCAACAGAATCAAAATCAGGTTTTGTTTCTTCGACAAACCAAATCATATCCCTACCTAAATGGACCCTACTTTCCTCGAATTCTGATTCAGGGCCAGGCCACGTTTCAGATAATGATTTTGTTCTAGGTTCTGGGGAAAAAATAACGACAAATAATATCCTATCTAGAGTTACAAAAGCTTTGCACACAAACAAACACACACGGCGCGCTGTATAAAGTAGTTGCTTGATGTGTGCTAACGAAGCAAGAATTTAGGAGCACAAGATGGAATGGGCAAACAAACAATAAATCAATTCCATGACATGCCTCGTAATGAGCAGGTCAGCTGAGGCGCAACAAGCTTGGGGGCAAAGAGATTTTCCGGCAAGGCAGAGAGAAACCTGCCTTGGGTCAAGCAATGAGGGAGACCAAAGCCAAGTTTTCAGCTAAGAGATGAGAGATGAGATCAAAGGCTACCACACTTGATAAGCTAGAAGGATTATTAATTCCACTGGTGAGAAGGATGAAGTCAGAGTCTTCTCAGGTTTTTTTTTTTTTCTTAAAAAAAACTCAGACTTCCCAGGCTTAAATCCCACGCATATAATCCATCCCCTTAAACTAAGCAAACAAGCCAAGAAAACTACTCCTACTCTAGTAGCTGGCATCAACCCCAAGAAAACCGCCCTGCAAACTATCAAAGCCATTGTTAATTAGCCACTGACATTGTACTCTTCCTAGCCATTAATTAGTTGTATACTACTGGCTACTGCATCTGGCTTGATTTGATTGTCCCTTCAGACATAGAAACAGTCTCTGATGCACCCAGTGTGATGATAAGTAAAATTTCCTCAGACTCCTTGGTAGCCTGGTAGGAGTAGTAGTATACTACTAATTATATGTTGACAAAAATATTGAAATGTTATAGTAGCAGTAGTACTTGTGATGCTGAAAGGATTGTGTTTACAGTTTTCAGAAAGTTGGACAGCACACATTGTAGGACGATATATCATGCCTTGTTTAGTTATCTAAATTTAGACCAGAATTCTTATAGCATTTCGTTTGTATTTATGAATAATTGTCCAAACATTGACTAATTAGGCTTAAAACATTCGTCTCGCAAAGTACGACCAAACTGTGCAATTAGTTTTTTATTTCATCTATATTTAGTTCTCCATATATATGCTGGTATTTTTATGTGACGAGGAATCTTCTTTTTACATATTGCCAAATGATAGAATTAGAAGGGAACTAAACAAGGCCTCAATCTCAATTTGTTTTGGACTTTGGACCCTGCTGTCGCTCTCTACCCCTAGGGCGCCCTTGTGTGATCAGTGGCGACCTGCTTGCCGATTTGCTTGCAGCTCACTCCAATGATCGTGGCTGGCTCGCATGAGGGCACAATTGAGCATCCCACCCCTCTCTCCGTCACTCAACTCACTCACTCCCATCTAATTTTGCTGCTGGGCTTTCCGGGTTCCAATGATTGCCGGAGAAGATGGTAACTGCGCCCCTGCTACGGAGGGTCTAGCGTTCCTCTTTGCTTGCAACCAAAGGAGCAGGCCATGAGGAGTACTGCCGGCCGCTGCACCGGCTGCGATGCAATGCAACTACAGGGGACGGAGGGGCCATGCCACATTGCCACGGCACGGCGAGAAAGCAGGCCCCTGTCCCTGTGCCTATGCCTGTGGGTGATGAGCCGACTCCCAGACCGGTGTACTGCCATGCAAAAAATGGTCCCAATTTTGCCCTGTCTGCGGCGCCGATCGCCCCAAGCTCACCTCATCACCTTACCTCAGACGTGTGTGCTTCCATCCTACTTCACCGGTTCTAACTTCTAAGCAAAAGATAGACATCCAAATACGAGGTAAATTCAGATGGTTGGACGCATGGTCACGTCCTGCAGCCAACGCTCGGTTCGTGCCTTTTTTTTCTTTTCTCACTGTAAATGCAGAGTGAAAAGCAAGATTCACTGCTCTGGTCCTAAACAATGGTGATCCGAGGTAAACCGGCATGATGGTCTTACTGCAATTCCGCATGCAAATCTTACTGTCAGCGCTTAGTAAATAGTAGTAGTAATGACTGGTGCTGAGAGGACTGGCGATAATGGATCAACGTAACGCGTTGTGTTTTACTTTTGCGCCTGTGTCGGCCCTGCCTCTGCCTGCGGCAATGGGACTTTACACTTTACGAGCGAGTGGTGGTGGCGGTGAAAAGAGAAAAGTCATAGCGGGCTTGCTTTGCTTATGTGCATGGTCCTCGGCTTATATTGCGCTTATGACTTTTACAAAGCGCACGGCGCCGGATGCTAGGCTGCAACAGAGCTTTTGTACGTCGCCTCTTTTGGCACCCCCAATCAGAGGATAAACTATATAAGAGTCTACCAAAAGGCAGTGACAGTGAGTAAAAAAGGAGTAAATTAACTAATGTAAGACCTGGAAAGAGATGGTTAGAAAGCCTGTTAGTGCGTCGTGTCTGCAGGACGACTAGCTGTTCATTGGCTTGGCCACTTGCTGCGGCCGCTTCCATCCACAGAGGAGAGCAGAGAGATGTCTGTTGTTCTCTCCTCTCTTCTTTGATTTCTTTCCTCTTGTATATTTTAATTATAATAAAATATTATATATAAGCCTTTTTCAAAGGGGAATCCCTTTATTATACTCGTACTCGTAGCAGTATTTTGTGTTCTTCTCACCAGCAGCGAAGCAGGCATGTGACTGTCAGCGCCGATCCCGATGCAGAGATTAGAATAGGCTGCAGAGACATCATGTATAGTACTCCTATCTGTAAAGAAAACGTTTAGGTGCCCAACTGTCTGGTGGTGCTCGCAGCAATTAACCTGCTGCTAATCCGTTCTCCATCACTTCATCCACCCCTCCAGGCCTCAACCGTACATACTGACCCAGCTTCAAGTTTACAGTCCCGTCCGAATCAGGCTCGCAGAAAAAGTCAATGATGATCTGCAGGTTAAACTAGTGTTCCACTGAGAGAACAATAGGCAGCCACCACACCGTACCCTCCTCTCCGTTCAAATATAAATATGAAAAAACAAAATCCACTTCTCACTTGATCTTCATCTTATTCTCCTACCCGAATCACACCATCAGAGAATGAAAAAGTAAATCTCAAGAACTAGGGAGTGGAGATCTACCAAATTGACCCTTCAAGACTGAACCGCCTTCCTTGCCGCTTGAAGTCATTTAAATTTTTAGGTTGAACTAGTCGTGCATGTAATAAGTCGTTTTGAATTTTTGATTTCATCCATTTTGTTATGTAAATCAATATATTTAAAACGATTTATAATTTAGAATTGTGGGACTAAATTGCAACAAAATTACCGACTTGGCAAAACCTCTCCGTGGTACTACCACACCGGTGGAAAACGGTAGCAGTATTTCCTCCACGTTCCCAACAGGACGATTTCTTGTCGAAGTAAATACTTTCGTCCACACAAAGAATTCATTATCCACGGCCATTGACCAATACTCCCTAGAACTGTATATGTTTCTCTGTTTGGTACGGCGCAGACTAGTGTCTTTTGACATCGAAACCGGGGGTGCAGAGAAACTGCTGGTGCATTAGTTAGGGTGAAAATTAACCAAGGGCGGAGACTCATCACTGGTACCTAGGTGTGCTCTGCTCGCGTCCTTGCTCCAGCTCGTACCGCCTGTCCGTTCGAGCGCTGTCCCCGGAACCGTCCCGGCTCCGGCGTCTCGTCTTGTCTCGTCAGCGCCACCGCCACCGCCACCGCCCCTAGCGAGGACAGGGATCGGCGTCCGCGGTTTCATTGGATCCGTTTCGTTTCGCTTCGTTTCGTTGTCTCGGACGGTGGAATTAAAAATGCTTTTTTTTAATAATGATTTGTTTGTTTGTTTGTTTGTTTATAGATCAGCCTAGCAGCCTAGGAGATGGGATTCGGCACGAGATGATACGCTTTCCGCCCGCGAGTCAGAGCTCTCGGAAAAATGCATCGTGCATGGTCAAGGATCGTAGTAGTAGTAGTAGCCGACCTGCGGTTTCCTTTATTACGTGCAGAGGAAGAAGGGGGTGCCATGGTCATGGCGCTGAAACATTCCAATATTTCTACTACTAGAAGTTTTGTGGATCTTTTGTCGATGACTTGTCTAGGCAAGCATTGTGAGTATGCAAAGCGTAGGGATGGCTATGTCAGGTCAAGTACATTACGTATTTGACTTTGTATAAGTATGATCTATTTTCTTCACTAATAATTTCCAAAATATCTCTTGAAACTTTAAAATTTCTGGATTTTGCAATAATTTTCTCAAATATACAAAATATGATTTTCATGGTTTCAAGCTCAATAATTCAAATTTATGTATGTTTATCCTCCCTCCATCTATCTCATGAGACAGAAAAGATGCCATTATTTTCTTACTACAACACTGTAACACACGAAGGACGTGGGGGAGTACGTAACAAAAGTTCTATGAAACCAAAAGGACAAAAAAAAGGAAAAACCGGAGGCAGGGTGCAGTGCAGTGCAGCAGAAGCAACAAGCAAACATGAATGACTCCTCCTTTTCCTTGCGGGGAGTGACTTGTCCACAAAGCCTTTATCATTTTGATGAGGCAAAGCCATCGGGTTTACGTACCCTACCGTCCTGTGTGATTTCCTGCAGGCAGGCGACATTTTTCCCGTGTCCTCGCAACACAACATTTTTCCCGATGAGGCAGCTCCACTGTTCGTACATTTTTCTCCTGGGCAAATGGCTCGTCGGATTTGGGATGCATGAGAGGCTATCTCGTTAATTCTTGTTTCACAGAGAGATGGGGGCTCAGACTTGTTGACCCCGTTAAATGATTTAGCAACGATTTTTTTTTTGCGTCATTCTCGAGATAGATGTTGCTGCCGGGATGAAGGAAGGAATCTCGTGCCACTAGCAATTGTCCCAAGAATCCGAAATGAGTAGTGCAACATGTCGTGGCAAATGAAACGTGGTAGCAATACGCCACTCCCAACGTCCATGGTTACAATGTGTATTTTGTTCTGGAAGAGGCTTTTTAAACAATGCATGTTATGCCACTTGTATTTTATTTGGAGGCAGACACATTTCAACTATCAAAATCATATAGATTTAGTCCTCTGACGGGTTTTAAAGATGGTTTTTGTGTCATCTAAAAATAATGAAACTTTGTTTGATCTCTATAATTTCATAATAAATTAATTTTCAATCATAAAACTAGAAAACTAGTTCTCATTTTTTTCCTAAAAAAATTACTTTTTTGTGCTCTGTTTAGTCGCTTAGAGTTATTTGGATATTATTTGTTTATAAATAAATAATAATCATGACTACAACCAATAAAGTAATAGGAAACCAGTTCCAAATAACTATTTATTGATCATAAAACTGGTAGACAATATTTTTTAAATAATGATACTACTAGTTTCTTTTTTGTTTTGAAATAAATTAGTTATGAATTTCAGGAGATCAATCATATTGTAGAAAATAAATAGAAAGCCACCTGTAAGTATAAGACCAACTGGATCTAATTTGTCCGATTTTATGGTTGAAAATAAATAAGATATGGACATACAACTTGAAGTTTGGAAAATACACTTTAATCGTCAAACAGCAAAAATTTATGGTTGGGTGAACTTGCTCTCAAACCCTAACGCGCGCGTGAGTGACAAGTTCCGTGTCTGCTAAATTGCGTTTTACGATAGCAACGGCAGCAAGTGGTTTAGTATCCTCTAGACACTATTGCTACTCTGCTAGTGCTAGTTACTCAATAAAATGCTCTGGATAGTATAGATACCGTACAGTACGTGTTCATGTTTGGTAGGCAGATGGGGTTGCACAAATGTGCTGGCCCAATCCTAAAGACCTTACCCGTTTCCGTTCGCATATATTCAGTATTCATCATGCCATTTATTTGCATGATTATGTCTATCGATCTATGTACGTCCTAGCGCTGCAGATGAAGTACTCCCATGTCCCAGCATTGGGGTTTATAGAACAATAAAACCTGACGATTTTGCACTATATCCTTGTTTACAAGCTACTACTAGTATTGTTTAAACACATCATATGTTGATGTGAGATACTTTTTTTGAGCGTCTTTAAATAAAAAGTAAAAATAAAAACACGTATACTAACACATATTTTGCACCGTTACCTATTGTTTATATACTATATTTATCGTTTCGATTCACAAGTATTCCCAATCGTATAACACAAAAGTCGTCCCTGTGATAATCTAGTATTTGAGATTATTGGACACTACAGGTAGCCAAAACATAAGCACTACGCTAATCAACAAAGAGGTTGTATAATATCCTTGGTTAAATTTATGCTATTTGTCTTGTATAACAAAACAAATTCACCATGAAAAAAAAACTAGACTTGCTTCAGGAAGAATGTGTAAAACTCAATAGCTCACTATTATCATCATATATAAAAGTAAACTTCAAACCTACTAGATCTTGACATTGACGAAATCTTCATAAGCTTTTTGCTATCGAGCACATTTGTTACCTTCCACAGAAAAGGCAATTAGGAGTAAATGTTAGTCTGCATAGCGAGTTGAATTGAAGTTGGTGACTCTAACTTTTATTCAAAAACACTACTCCCTTAGTTTTAAATCACAAGACATTTTTATTTCATTGCAAAAAGTGGACAAATGCTCTATTAATGTCATTACATTGCTATTTTAAAATACTTAAGGTTATACTTTTTGTATGATATAAAAGTAGTATTTAATGAAGTATATGGTATAGTTATTAAAAAAAGGGAAACTCGTCCTATCAAAATGAACCTTACCTAACAAAAGTTCTCCGCTCAGAAATAACATGTATATTTGACTACAGAAAGTCATGCAACATAGATTTTGACCTTATGACCTGCAGAAGATTGTGCAACGAGTAAATTTTCATGTAATTGAACTTTTACTAACATGCTGTTAATGTTCAAATAAATCAAACCATGCATTTCCTAATTGTCGACCCACGCTAGGCACCAGCATCATCAATTCATAAAAAAACCCAGCATCATCGAACAGAAGGGGCTGAAAACCTCAATGAGCCATAAATAATAATTAAAAAACTATCACAGCATACAAACAGATCGCAGCGGTTCCCATCCAATGGGCTCCTTGTTCTATCCCGGAATAAAAAACTGGAAACCATTAAAAATTGTTTAGTTTTTGGCTAGTATACGATCTAACCCAGAGTACCAAGCATCCTTTGTCCCCTTGTGGGCCGCCTCCCTCCCCAAATTAATGATTGGTTGATCTCTCAATTTCATGAGCCAAACAACCATCCATCCCCTGCTTGCGTTTGGGGACCATCACCTTCATCTCCTTCCTCCTTAAACAATTTCCAGTATCAGAAAACAAAACACAAGCAAATTGTACTGATCTTTTGGGTTCGGTTTATACGGCACAGATAAAGGCCGCAGCAGCAGCAGACTCAGACCAGCAGTGCATCTTCCTTTTCCCCTCTCCACCTTCCGCAAGCAAACTCACGGCACCGCCCCGCACCCACTTCTTCTCTTTCTCTCCAGTGCCGTTCCCTCTAGCTTCTTCCTCCCCCCTTTCATGGCAGGAAAGGCTGAGGTGATGATGCCCATAAGCCATCCAATTTGACCCATGCTATCCTGGACCTCTCCTATACATACTGCCCCAGCGCTGGCACTCGCAATCTCTTCTACTTCTCTACCACCAGGCACCAGCTCCTCTCTCTCTCTCTTCTGCTTTTGCCTCAGCCTGCTGCAAGCTTTTGCTTTGGTTTAGGTGCTTCTTTTCCACTCCTTTACTGTTCCCCCACTTTCGCTTGCTTTGTCACGCACACGAAAAGCTCCTGCCTTTACCTGCTCGGACCTTATCTCCGCCCCCGTAGTGGGATTTGGTGGGAGCTGCGCTGCTTGCCCCTCGCGTTTCTTTGCTCAATTGGGGGTCACAGCGCGTGCTCGTGGACGGAATTCGGGTTCTTGCGCGGTCCCGTCCCCCTCGGCGATTGCGGACGCTCGCTGCAGATCTTTGCGTAATTCCGGGAGCGCCGGACGGAGATGAACTGCGGGCCGCCCGACCAGCTGCCTCCGGCGTCGGCACCGTCGTGCTTCCTCAACCTCAACTGGGACCAGTCCATGGCCGCCGCCACGGCCGGGGACCACCTCGACCCGGCGCTCAGCTCGATGGTCTCCTCACCGGCGTCCAACTCGACGGCCGCCGCCGCGGCGACTGACGGCCTCGCTCTCCACGGGATCTCGCCGCAGCCGCAGTACGGAGGCACCCCACTCAGCTCTCCCCCCAAGCTCAACCTCTCCATGATGGGCCAGTTCCACCACTACCCGCCGCCGCAGGTCGGTGACGCTGCACCCGGCGGCCTGCCAATCCTCGAGAACTTGATGCCGATGGCCCATCTAGACCAGTTCCTCGCCGACCCAGGCTTCGCCGAGCGCGCGGCGAGGCTCTCCGGCTTTGACGGCCGCCCCGGTGGAAGTGGCTTTGGTGGCGCCGTCCCGGGACAGTTTGGCCTCCCGGACGCCGGCCCCATCGGCGCATTGAAGGAGCTGGACCTCGGGAACGGCCGGGACGAGTCATCGGTGTCCGATCCGGCGTCCGCCAGCGCCGAGATGGCGCTCAATGCGCCTTCCGATGGCAATGCAAAGAAACGCAAGGCTAGCGGAAAGGGGAAAGGCAAGGACGGCCCCGGGTCCACCGCCGCCAAGGATCTCGCCAAGGTATGTGCACAATTGCGTTGCTTTGGTTCCCCAATTCCCCACGCGGTTCAGAATTGAGGCAAAAGATTTCATTCTGGGTGCGTTTTACAGGAGGAATCCAGTGGGAAGCGGTGCAAATCGGCGGACGAGAGCAATGGCGCGGAGGACAACTCCACCAAGGGCAAGGCCGCGCAGAGCAATCGCGAGAATGGTGGAAAGAAGCAGGGGAAGGACAGCAAGCCTCCCGAGCCGCCCAAGGACTACATCCATGTCCGGGCGAGGCGGGGTGAGGCGACAGACAGCCACAGCCTCGCTGAGAGGGTACAGTTCCTTGAGGCTCAATTGCATTCTTCTTCCTTGCTACCATCCTTGCTGGCTGTAGATTTGTGTGTTGAGTTTTTCTCGATTCTTGTGAACAATTCAGGTGAGAAGGGAAAAGATTAGCCAGCGGATGAAGCTGCTGCAGGATCTTGTGCCGGGTTGCAATAAGGTACTCAGTTGATATCAGGCACCTTCTGTCACTCGAGTAGTTTGGTGTGCTCAGATTTGAATTTCGGAAATGTTTCTCGTTTCAGGTGGTCGGCAAGGCAGTCATGCTCGATGAAATCATAAACTACGTGCAGTCCTTGCAACGGCAAGTCGAGGTATGTTTCCACTGTCAATTCACAGCTGGAATGACTGTGAAACTGCAGTTTCTTTGCCGTTTTAGAATGGAACAAGGGTCGATGTGCTCTACCTGAACCCTTTCCTTTCACATCGATTTTGCAGTTTCTGTCCATGAAATTGGCCACTGTGAATCCCCAGCTGGACTTCAACAACCTGCCTAACCTCCTTCCTAAAGATGTGAGGACACACATACATGATCGTTCACATTACCATGTTTGGTTCCTGGTATTGAGGGAATGGAGCATTTCACCCTGTCTCACATTCCAATTATGTTTGTAATCAGATACATCAGTCCTGCGGCCCGCTGCAGAGCTCGCATTTTCCGCTGGAGACCTCAGGTGCACCGCTACCATACCTTAACCAGCCTCACCAGGGGAGCCCTCTAGGTTGCAGCCTAAGCAATGGCATGGACAGCCAGACTATGCACCCACTTGACCAGGCATTTTGCCGGCCAATGAATTCGCAACATCCTTTCCTCAATGGTGTTAGTGATGCGGCGTCTCAGGTAAAAATGCAACCACTGTCCTGACTCTTAAGCTTAGATCATATTCATATGCAGTGACACTGAGGATGAACTTTGATACGTCACAGGTCGGGACATTCTGGCAAGATGACCTTCAAAGTGTAGTTCACATGGATATCGGGCAAAGTCAGGAGATCGCTCCCACCTCTTCGAATAGCTACAACGGTATGAAAAAAATTCAGCATCCTCTAGGCTGATATCTTAGCTGACAAACATCGCTAAATATGAGCTCTAACATCGAATTACCATTCACCAGGTTCATTGCAAACAGTCCACATGAAAATGGAGCTTTGAGTCTTTGACATAGCCGAAATTCAAGTCCAAAGCTCGACGCCCCTGTATATACAGAAGAGAGGACAGCTTGCAGCGGGAAGCACTCTGTGATTCAACCTAACAACGTTGGGCCCTAGCAGTGTTTTAGCTTCTAATTTTCCCCCTGGTGTAATGATTCTTTGAACAAGATGTGAAGATCACCATGCTGGTGGTTGGTCGCACCACCCCATCGCCTGTTTTAGCTGCAAGATCGCCCGCAACGAATGAAATGCGGTGCATTGCCTCCCAGTATATTCTCAATCAGACCCTTATCCTCCTCTCAAGCGAGAGGGAAGAAGACTTGTAATATCATTTGTATTGCCATTGGAGTATTATTTGTAGCTGATATATATATTTAAGATCCCTATTCCTGTCATTCCTGATCTCCCTGAACTGATATCTCCGTTCTGAACCATCAGACTCTTAATTCTCTGATACCTGCATCTTGCCAATGGCATAGAATTGTTGTGCCTAGTGCTTTGTTGAGCTCAGGAACCAGGATTTTTTTCTTGGTTCTAGAATAATTCAGCCAGGAAGCGGGATCGTGTAAAAAGGACATGGACAGAAGGAACAAGCAACTTGTGCTGGGAGTGGATTTGTGGGTGCTTTTTAGCTGTATGATAAGTACCCGGAGAAAGGGACAGCACTAGGGCAAGGACCCTTTTGATTTATTTTCAGGCTGTTTTTTTTTTCGGCAGAGATGCTACTATGCCAGGCGTACATCAGGCATCATCAGCATTCGGTGCGATGATGCTAGCTGCTTCTGCTCGTCTATAGCTACGTCGAATTTTTTTTAAAAAAAAAAAAAAGAGAAAAAGATCCCTCTCTTTAGTCGTTAAGTAGTTAAGAATCGGAGCTACCAATCCACTTCAGTGAGTCCAAATCATCCAGGCTGTGATCACGCGCCAGAACGGAATCAGCGGAGCGAGTTGTTCTGATCTCTCGCTTTCTCGAGCCTGACCCGACGATCTTGTGCGGGATATAGCTGAGCCTGAACCATCTCCAAATCATGAATAAATTACACGCTACACCATCAGATGAGACTCTGTTAGGCAGGCTCGTCGAATTAACCAGGCAGTGCTTGCTTACTGGACTCCTACTCTGCTCCGAAGCACCCCCTGTTTACTGGGAACAATGGTGCTGCGGATGCTACTATTCCTGACTGACCAGATGCAATGGAACGGCAGCATGAGCTGTAAATTTGAGTAAAATAAGTGCGACAAGATCGTAAGTCACTGGGGATTATTGTTGTGCGACCGGGAGGAGAGACAGAGGAAAGGTGAGACTCAGACAAGGATGATACGCATTTATAAACGGCACAGTGAGGAGAGGACGACGGTGCAACGTGATGTGTCCCGTATGTAGGAGTTCTTCGTGGCCATTGTTCAGTGCGTCTTGCTCTTTTGCTACCGTGATCGTGGCCACCATGAACAACAGCCATTGATTTGCTTCCTGCTTGCACCCGAGATCGATCATGGTCTTGCCACGAGCAAGAACAAGGAACCTTCTGTTAATCACAGAGAAATACCTATCGGTAACATGATCTTTTATGGTATCGTATCGTATGGTTTCTGAGAGGACCACGGGTGAGACGAGATACACGAACTGATACGAGGAGATTTTCTGGTGCATGGATTGGATTGGTCAGAAGCGGGTGTTGTGTCCCCTCGTCGTTTTTCCATGTCGAGAGGCTGCAACTGCTGCTGGAGCGAGCGAGGCGTGATTTTCTGTTAGCTTTGAAGCCAAGACTAGTGCGTCACCTGCCGCGAAAATGCTGCATTACAAAGGGGATGGATGTGATGCGATGGCAACCACAACCGCAGGTCAAACGCCCTGCCTTTTTTTTGTTGGTTATTATGTGATGTGAGATTTGTGTATCACCAGCTGGCCCAGATCTGGACACCATATTCCGGGAAATTTTAAGGTCCGTTGCCAGCCACAACATGAATGAAACTTTGATTCTATACTACGGAGCATGGCGTCACTGTCAGCATTCCAACGAGAAAGAACGCTAGTCCAAAAATCATGCAATTTTGGTTTGATCAGAACTTAAATTATTTATAAGAGTATGACGTATGTTTCATGACTTTCGAATAGGAGTAGCACGGAGCGACTGACATTACGTCAAAATCCGTTCATACGATGGACACACGATACGGATACCGTAGCCTGGTAGTAGCTCATCTTGTGCCATGCCATGTCATGACAACCTGAGCCCCTGACGGGTCCTTTCAATTCAAGGCCGACCGATAGATAGCACCAGCGGTAGACTGGACTGCATATGGCGCTGGAACTTTTCTGAAGCCATGGGAGGAACTTTTCTGAAGCCATCGAGTCTGAATCTTATTACTACTCCTACAAGCCTGCATATACATGCAAAAAAAGAAAGGAGCTCGAACTGTCCATATCCGTTCCAGCTTTTGCATCGGCCATGCAATGCAAATCATGAACGCCAAGATCAAGTGAAGTAGCCATTGTTGACCTCTGCTACTACCACTATGAAGTTAGCCTCTACTATCCTCTTTTTCACCGGAAAGATAAGCAGTGTCCAAACCAAACCAGAGCCGCATCGCAAGATTTCCGACATTGCATTGCGCACACTGAAAGACTGAAACGATGATTAATTAGTGGCCCACGGGACAAAGAGGGAGGGAGGCATGTCAGGTTCAGGTTTAGGCCATCGATCGCCAAGACGGTGAGGGCCCTGCACTGCAACTGGCAAATGGCAACTGGCAACTGCAACCAAGGCGTAGGCGTGCATGCATACGCTCGCAGTTGGCATGATGGAGATCCCCCTCCTAATCCGCGCCCATCTCATCTCATTGCCCGCCCGACATAAGCAAGCAAGCACGCGAGGCAGGGGCCGGGGGCGCACAGGCGCCTCTGCGCTGCTGCACGCTATCTGCCGCTGCCATGGCTGGTGACCCGTCGGCGTTGCCGAAAATCCCCACCGGCAGGTATAGATAGACTCTCGTGACGCGCCCCTCGTTCGTCGGAGAGGTACACAGACCGATTATTGCGTCCAACCCAAAAACCCAGTCCACACCGTCGTACGACGAATGCAGATGCATACGACTAGCATTTTCCCCTCTTTTTTTATTGTTTTTGTTTGAAAGAAAAGGCATAGTATATTGGCATTGTAGGAAACCGAAGCAAACCAGGCACCATGGGCATCAGCATGGTCATCATTTGTGATTTGTTGTGCAGTTTCTATGGTGCAGAGAGCGTGGAGGGTGAGTGGTAGGTCGACAAGTGTCCTATCTATCTTGGGTGGGGGTGAGTGAAGATGAGGAGCAGGAGTGGCCCTCCTGCAGGCTCCTGTTCCAGTGGCCCGCGTGCGTTGGTATGTGCCTATCAGCCCCGGCTGCGCCCGCCCGCCCGCCCGTGGCCCCGACCCTTCCCACCGCGCGCGGCACCCCCGGCCCGCCCGGGCATGTGTGCGTGTCACCACGGGCCACGGCTCCCGCCCGTGTACCTACCACGGTATAGAACGTAAACGTACGCGGCGGCCTGCCCAGCTGCCACCTTGGTACCGAGCAGCGAGCACTGCTGGGGTGTGGCAATGGCAAAAGGTGCGGAGGCCGGACGGCGACCCGCCGGGCGCGCTTCTGGTACGACACGCACCCCCCGTGTGGCCGTGTCACGTCCCGTGCGCGATCCTCGCGGCCACGCCGTGCAGCTTGCGATCATCGGTCCGCCAGCACCAGCACGCCCCCGTGCGATTCGTGCGGGGGCGCGCGTCCTACGCGCATTGCGCTTGCGCGCGCCCGCCCTGCTTGCTGCCTGCAGTCCCGGGACCCCGCGGCGGTCTCCCTGCACGGACGGGGCACGCCCGCGTCGTCCGCGCCTCCGCGGACCGCGCCGCTCGGAGCGCGCGCCGGGGCGCACCGCACGGGGGTCATGAAACGAAACGGATGCCGTGCGGAAGTGCGGATGGCGATGGACTCCGCGGTCCGTGGGATGGGTTTGTGCCGCACGGACGCGGCCACGGGGGCCTCAACCTCATGGGGCCCGCGGGGCGGACGCGGCGGCGAAGGCGGTGGTTCGGCTCGAGGCCGGGCGGGGACGCCGGGGAGCGAGGACGTGACAGGGTTCCAGGACACGCACACGACCGCATCATATCGGTTGGATTGGCGACGGGACGCATGGATGGGAGCGGGTCCGTCCCAGCGCTGCGCCCGGCATGTGCGGTGGCTTCGTGGCCTGGCCTGATTGAGGCGCGACGACTCGGCCGGCGTGCCTGGCTAGGATCGGCTCCATGCACTGGCCGCATGCACACCACACACCGGTGGCCTGTAGCTAGGTGCTCTGCTCTGGACGTCTCGTCTCTGGTCTACGAGACCGGTGGTCTCGATCCGACGATCGCTCGCTGCCGGTCTCGGTGTACTTCGCCCAGGGCCGCCCGGGGCGGGCTGACGTGCCAGTACATTACAGGACCGCGGCTTCGTTGTAGCCACTGTACTTGTAGAGTAGAGCATCTGGGTTAGCCTACAAGGACTACACAGCTGTCAGTTGTGTTCACGTGGCCTAGACTGTAACCGAGCATCTAGCCAGGTCCAGATGAAATGGTGAGATTTGTTGTTTCTCTTTCGCCCGATATTATGTACTATGCCTACACTATGCTTTTTGTAAATAAACAGCATGTTGGATCCATTTGGAATTTTGAATCGTAGAGGTTTTATATAAACAAATACAAAAAATGTGTATGCATCAGTCAGGAAAAAAACACATATAAACAAACAAAGAGAGAACCTCTGCACTCCAACGGAACCTTGCTGTTGAAAAAAAGGAGCATGCAGGTACAGGAATCAATAACCGGCTTTGACATTAACCTGAAATAAACCCAACACAAGTACGCATGTACTTGCTCTACGCCGTAGCGCGTTGATGGATGGAACTTGGCACGCACTTCATCAACTATAAAGACGGGTGATAGATGCAGCCAAGCACACTATACGACGGTGCACGATCACCCTCATCAAAAAGAGAAGAAAAAAGGTGCGTGCAGACCCAAGTCAACATGGCCTCCGTTTCATTCATCGCAACTCCGCCGTCTCGGACAAAGAACGAAATAGGCAATAGCTGAACTGGAAAAAGGAAGGAATCCATAACGGGCTCGACTATGGCCCATCTGTTTCTCGTGTTATTTGAGCCATAGTACTTAGGCCCAATTTGTTTGTCCTCGTCCAAATGCGGCCAGCCCAAACAAGCCATGGCAAAACAGGCCCATCAAGTAGCCCAGCTCGTGACATGGAACTACATCCCCCTCCGTCCAAAAACCCGGAAGTCCAAACCGACGGCCTGAAACCTCGCCAGTCGCCCCACCACCGGCCACCGTTCCAAGTTCCAACTGCAGCTCCGCGCTACCAGCGAACAGCTCCCGCGCCCCGCCCACCTGACTTCCGATTATCCCACGCGTACCCGAAATTCCCTCACGGCACGAGCGCCGAGCGCGACTCGTCTGAGAGAGAGCCACCGCCATCATCCATCGTCTCCCCCGGAACAGAAACGCGTGACTCTCCAGTCTCGTTCGTCCGGTACGGCGGACGCGCACGCGGAGTCTCGACGACGCGCGGCGGGGAGTCAGGGTTCGGCGGCTCTTCCAGAAGCTCCAGGTCCCCTACCGGAGCGCGGCGATGCTCTCCATTTGCGGCCGCGGCGGCGGAGGCGCCGTGGCAGCTGAAGAAGAACAGCGCGCGCCCTACCCTCCACTTCCTCCCTACCCGCAGCCGCAGCAGCAGCTCGGCGCGGCGATCGATGCCCTGATACTGAACCCACTCCAAGGTTCGGGCCGTTCCTAAAACCTTCCGTCGGAGTTAATTTTGTGCTGTGAAATGATCATTCGTTGTGTTTGTGTTTTTGGTTGGGTTCAGTTGATGAACGCACGCGGCTCGACATGGCTCAACAGAGTTACAACGCAGGGGATTTCAGAGCGGCACTTGAACAGAGCAATGCTGTTTACAGGGAGAACCCCCGGTGCTTGGAGAACCTCCTGCTGCTTGGCGCCGTTTATTTCCAGGTTTTTTTTTTCAGCGAAATTCAGGCTCTCATACCTTCTCTGTGTGTTCGGTGCGGGTTATATATTTGTATTGATGCCTTTTCTCTTATATATAAAAAATGTTTCAGCTGCAGGAGTTTGACATGTGCATTGCGAAGAACGAGGAGGCTGTTGCAATCCAGCCCAATTTTCCAGAGTGCTTCAACAGCATGGCGAATGCATGGAGGGTGAGACCATCTCCAGTTATTGTAGTAATGTGCCGGGTTATACATTATTATTTGTATGGCTCTGTACATCTTTTTGTTATTGCCTGTTGCAGGAGAAATGCGATATAGATCGTGCCATCCATTGGTATGAACATGCAACTCAGGTGAGTGTACTATCTGATGACAAACCAGGGGGCAAGATGTGCTTGAATTGAAGGTGGCAGTGATGGGGTTTAGCACACTTCTACAAGTTTTTTCGCTTCATTTTTTGATGATTTCAGACTAACTTTACATTATCCTTTGTAGCTCCGACCCACCTTTGCTGATGCATTCTCGAACTTAGCGAATGCTTATACTCGAAAAGGAAATCTCATGAAGGCAAGCACCTGTTGTCATCAGGCGCTTGCACTGAATCCTCGTTTGGTAACTGACAGTTACTTCTGTTAATTGGATGCTTGCGAATCAAATCTCCAAAATTAACCAGACCTTCTGGTTTTTATTGATCACATTACAAATTTAGGTTGATGCCTATTGCAACCTCGGTGACGTGTTGAAGGCACAAGGATCATACAGAGATGTAAGTAAGAAAACGAAAAACCCATATATCCATGACATTGTTAACCAATTTATATCAAATTTGTTTTTCGTTGTTACCATGCAGTTGTGCTTTGTTTCATTTTTTTTATCGATCACGCAGAGAGCTGCATATCTTTGTAATAACAAGGTGTAATAAGAAGGTTAAAAGGGGTAAGAGATCCTTTACAAAAAAGTACACACAAAAAAACAGACCCAACTCACCACTAACACTAGGAAAAACCAGAAACTCTCCTATGATACAAAAAGCAAAAAAGGATCACAACCAGAGATATGGTCTAGACCAAAGCCCTGAGACGGGGCAGTTAGATATGAAATACCCTTTGCTCCAGCCAGGCCTCAAAATCTCATCTCCTCACTGACTTATGACAAGAGAGCTCTAACATCCAGTGCAGCCCCATCAAAGACATAAACGACTGCAGAGATTCCAAAGGGACCGTTGCCCTAACATGATGATGGAACTGAGACCTTTGAATCTGGTCATCAACAGCATTGTGTGCTCTGGATCACCTTTCTTCCAATTAGGGCTCACCCAGCTGAGGGGAAAGCATCTTTAAATCCACCATTTCATACCAAGTATACTGCTGCTGTGTACTTGTGTATTAATAATTCAGTTACTTTATACACTGCTGACCTGACATCTTTATTTTCATTTCGTAGCATCTTGATAGATTATGGTTGAAATGGACATAACAGCAGCACCATATTGGACTGTTGACATTGTTTCAGTCCAGTTCAACAAACTCAAATAGGGCTTATTTGTTGCTAATTTTATGTTTACAGTTTTGTCCAAAATGAAAATTGCACATTTTGTTTATCATTCTTCCTTGAGTTAAGATCTATTGTAATACTACTTGTCTACTTCCCTCATCGATCAATGAGAGTAGCACACACAATAATTTGGAAGTTGATGCGATTTCCATCTGGTGTAGGCATACAATTGCTTTAGAGAGGCTGTAAGCATATTGCCTAGTTGTGCAAGTGCATGGTGCAATATTGCTGGACTTTTCATGCAGTGGGGAGATTTAATAAGGCAGCTTTCTACTATAAGTGTGTACTCTGCACTGACTTGACATTGCTTCCTGCTGTAGATGTTTGACTGCATAGCTTCTCCTTAGAACTATATATTACTGTTTTATCGTGAGTCGATCCATTAGTTTATGAGGAAATTTTTGTAAAGAAGTTTAAATTCGAGTTTCTAACCCATGTGGACTCTTGTGTAAGATATGGAACTTTTTTTTTCCTAATTCTCTTGCAGTGTAACTGCTACCTTGTTTTTTTCTTTGAGGGATTACCGGTGCAACAACATTCTCACTTTTTAAGATTTTTTTTACATTATAAGGAAGAAATCAAATTCAAGCCGTCATTTTACGATGCCCATTTGAACTTGGGCAATCTTTACAAGGTATATCTTTCTGTTTATCTTTGATGCTGGCTTCAGGTGGAAATATCTTTCTGATTCTTTGTGGGAAACATTGCCTTTTAGGCTGTCGGAATGTGTCAGGATGCAATTATATGCTACCAGAATGCAGCACAGGCATGGCCTCAAAATGCAGTAGCTTATGGTGAGTGTAGATTTTCTCTGTTGTTGATATATATCAACCGAGAAAGCAATAAATTAGATTTACCCTGTGGTTCATATTGGCTGAGAAAAAATAACTTAACCATTAATTAGCAATTAAAACTTAATTTGTGGGATAATAGTTACTTTATATGATGCAATGAGTTGATTCTTTCCCTAACAATGGGATAGCATTTTGCCATTATCAGTTAGTTCTAGACATTGTGCTACATTGGACAATACACTTGTAAAACTCAATGCTCAATTAATGATGACTCATGGATGACATGCGTTTGTGAGTTTGTCTTGATGATGCTCTCTGTTTGCAGGTAGTCTTGGCGACACCTACTATGAACAAGGCCAACTGGATCTTGCTATTTTAAGCTACAGGCATGCCACTAAATGCAACCCATCTTATGTTGAAGCATACAATAATCTGGTTTGTTTTTGGAAGTCATCTTTGCTTTTAGACCCTCACTTCTTTTTCCATTCATCTAAGCATGACACTTAATATGTTCTGTTTTCCACTGAAATGGAAATGCTTTAAAAGGATCAGGAAAATGTGACGAAGCGATCTGTTGCTACCAGGTTGCCATCAATCTCTTAACTTTTAATTGTTGTTTTCGTGCTTATTTTAATCCTAAATGTAAATTCAGTGTGTCATGTGCACTTTGGTGTTCGCAGACATGCCTTGCTCTTCAACCTAATCATCCTCAAGCCCTGACAAACCTTGGCAATGTTTATATGGAGAGGTGATTATTTGTTGGGATACAGTCATTTATTTGGATTGTTCAAAGAGTTATACTTTGGAATTATTTGAAGGAGCATGCTGGATATAGCTGCTTCACATTTCATGGCAGCAGTTGCTGTTACTACTGGATTATCTGCACCTTACAACAATTTAGCAATGATTTATAAACAGCAGGTACTTGTGTAATTGAACTGCTTTGTTCTTCCAAATAACTAGCTTTAAACATACTTTTGTTTAACAATGCAATTAACATTGTCTTATGTGTGCAGAATAGTTTTCACCTAGAACATGACAATATTTTTCTTATTGTTGAAATAGGGAAACTATGATAATGCCATAGCATGTTATAATGAAGTACTCCGTGTTGATCCTTTGGCTGGGGACGGTCTTGTTAATAGAGGGAATACATTGAAAGAAGCAGGCAGGACCAGTGAAGCAATTCAAGACTATTTGCAGGCTGCTGCTATTAGACCAACTATGGCTGAAGCTCATGCAAATCTGGCATATGCATATAAAGACACGTAAAGCAGTTGCTATCTCAATTTCTGCAAGTGGAATGTACGCTTAAACTACGTGATGAGCCATACTACGTTGTGCTTATATGTTGTCATCTTGCATCATCATTTCCAGGGGCCTACTGGAGTCGGCAATTGTTAGTTACAAACAGGCCTTGCTATTACGCCCAGATTTTCCAGAAGTCACCTGTAATCTCTTGCACACTCTACAGGTGTCGTAAAATGTTTGCCACACTATTACTCCCTTTATCTGGCATGCACAGTCTTCTATTGTTACTTAATGATAAAGAGGAATAATTTTTACATTAGAAAAAGGTAGGAATTGTTCCAGTGACTATGTGAACTTTGGTGGTGTACTAAGCTGCATATGAGTGGGCACAGTTTGTGGTGACAAAATGGTTTTCATAGCACCTAGAATTCTTATTATCATGAAAACCTTGATTTACATTTTTTTGTAGTGCGTATGTGATTGGGATGACAGAGAAGAGAAGTTCATCAAGGTCGAGGGGATTATCAGGCAGCAAATACAGGCATGAGTTTTTATGCCTTCCTTGTTTATCTATTTTCTTCATGCACTCGCCTTAAGGAGTGTTTTCTTAATCTGTCATTGTATTTGACCATTGTTCCAGATGTCCCTTCTCCCAAGTATGCAACCATTCCATGCCATGGCATTACCGATTGATCCAACTCTTGCACTGGAAATCAGGTGTGACTTCTTTTCTGTACTGACCTCTGTAGTCTTTGTAGAATGAATTAATGGCAGTTTAAAAACCACATTTTGCAAATCACAATGTTTTGACTTTTTTATTCTGTTTTAGTAAAAAATATGCAGATCATTACTCTTTGGTTGCATTGCGTTTTGGTCTTCCTGCGTTCACACCCCCCTCTCGTACTCCTATAAAGACTGATGACAGAACTTCTCGGCTTAGGATTGGGTAAATTACCTTCCTTTGCTACATAAAATTGCTCTGACATATGTGCCGTTGCTCCCTGACTAAGTCCTGTGTGTTCATTTGGTTTTTAGATATGTGAGTAGTGACTTCGGCAATCATCCTTTGTCTCATCTGATGGGATCTGTATTTGGAATGCACAACAAAGACATCGTAGAGGTTGCTCAGTCTTTCGCCCTGCTATGCTGATATATTTTTTTGACGCAACTGCTATGGTGATATATTTATTGCTATTCAGTGCAAGAATTCTGTTAGAAATAGTTATTTATGAATAATTCTTCAGGTTTTCTGTTATGCACTGAGCCGAGATGATGGTACTGAATGGAGCCAACGCATTAAGGGTGAAGCAGAGCATTTCACTGATGTGTCAGCAATGCCATCTGACATGATTGCTAAAGTTATCAATGAAGATAAGGTACAAATTCTTATCAATCTTAACGGATATACAAAGGTAGATATGTATATTTACTGGAACAATTGATCAGCGTTCTGTTTTAATTCAATGTAGATATTGCCTTTTTTTCAAGTTTTATTTGTTTTTGGTTTATTGATTCCATTGTACCGAGCTGAATTTTGTGTTTTCTGCCCCCCCCCCCCCAAATTGGTACAGTTTCCCATTTGCATAAGCTACCTAATAAGAATCTAGCGGTACTTTACTATTCCAATTTTTGAGTTATCTTGGAAATGCATGAACAGTCGTACTCAATTCATGAAGTATTCTGAAGCATTAGAATTGTGAAGTATTCAGCAAGTCAACTCTTCAATTGGGGCACTAGTTTGTAACTGAGTTTTCTTATCCACGCAACTCCAACCTGTGTAATCTGGTTTTGCTGTGATGTATATGTTATATAGCTTTCTGTTTGTATTGAAGTCATGATTTTCATTTTTTTGTGCGAATGTGCTGCATGTTTTTCATTAAGAGGAAACCAAGTGTTAACAACAGTTGTAGTAAGCCTAGGCTTACCCAATTACCGAGTACAAGATTAACGATGAGAGAAATGTTTTTCTGGGTGCTTTTTTTACTCTTTGCAATAAAGTTTGTATGTTTGTCAGGGTGCAAGGAATGAAATTTTTGCCATGAAACCTGCTCCAATCCAGGTTTCATACATGGGATTTCCTTCAACTACTGGTGCTAGTTATATTGATTATTTGATTACTGATGAGGTAAAATATTGAAATCTTGTGCCCGCTTGAATGGCAAGGCCTTTCTTTTCCTTCATACTAAATTTAAATTCATTGTTATGGCAGTTTGTCTCTCCATTGAAATATTCTCATATATACTCAGAAAAGCTTGTCCACCTTCCTTACTGCTACTTTGTGAATGATTATAAACAGGTATGTATTTAATCATATCATATTTATCAGGGAGATTACTTTTAAAATGCATCATAAGATAAAGTAATGCTGGAATACCAAACTGTTATGCTGCATATGAAACAACTAAATTGAATAAGATTTGCCTTAATTCTGCTTAATATTCATAATGTCGATTATCGATTGCTTTGATATAGAAAAATCAAGAAGCTCTTGATCCAGTTTGCCCACACAAACGAGCTGACTATGGCCTTCCAGAGGACAGGTTTATTTTTGCATGCTTCAATCAGCTGTACAAGATGGACCCAGATATATTCGACACCTGGTAAATCTATATTATGTCTTACAGCATTCATGTAGGTTAAATCAATCTTATAATTAACTGCTATCATACTCCCTCTGGTCACCAAAAGTTGACATGTTTCTCAGAGGCAACTTTAACTATTAGTTCCAAAGGTAGCATATATATAAAACCAACTAAATTATAACTCTAATAAAGAATTATTTAGATAAATTGCATATATAATCTTCATGTTTCCAGATAGCCAAGGATTAAATGTTCTAGTGTAAACGTGACTTCCCTTCTGTTGGATGCTAGAAATAGTATAGTAAATAATAATATACCAATCGTGTTTACCAGATGTATCCGTATGGTTTCTTAGTCTCACCTATATATTTTGTAAAAAATCAGGTGCAATATTCTCAAACGTGTGCCAAACAGTGTCTTGTGGCTGTTGAGATTTCCAGCTGCTGGAGAGACGAGATTGCGTGCATGTAATATCCCACCCCTTATTTTCTCACTTGTGCAGATTATGCCTCCCACCTGCATTTTCCTAACTTTGCACTTCTGACAGATGCGATTTTGAAAGGAGTAAGGGGCGATCAAATAATATTTACAGATGTTGCTGCAAAAAGTGAGCATATAAGGTGCAGTGTGTTGGCGGATCTCTTTCTCGACACGTAAACCATCCACACTTGCTCATCATAGATACTATTGGTCATTTTTTTTGCTTTTCTCTGCGAATCTCTAACTTTAGAATTGCTGGATGAACAGTCCATTGTGTAATGGCCACACTACTGGTACAGATGTACTATGGGCTGGCCTTCCAATGATTACTCTTCCTCTGCAGAAAATGGCAACACGGGTTGCAGGTTCACTCTGTCTAGCTACTGGAGTTGGGGAAGAGATGATAGTCAATAGGTTAGACTTTGCATCTAAGAAAGCTGCACATTTCTCTCATCGTTGAATTTTTAATTGTTAACTGGATTTGCTGTTATTCAGCCTAAAAGAACATGAAGAAAGGGCTGTATTTTTAGCTACAAATCCATCAAAGCTTCAAGCTCTCACAAACAGGCTCAAGGCTGTTCGGATGACTTGTCCTTTGTTTGATACATCTCGATGGGTAAAATTTCAGCCTTGTTTCTACTCAGTACCATTACATTCAGAGTTAGTAATTTCACTTTGGTTAAAAAAAATGCAGGAATCTGGACAGGTCATACTTGAGAATGTGGCATCTTTATTGCTCTGGTAGCCATCCTCAACATTTTAAAGTGGTAGAAGACAACACCCATTTTCCCTTTGATAGATAAACAAAGTTAGCGGATCATGTAAATATCATACAAGGTAAGTATATTAGGGTTGGTCATATGGGAGGCAGTTTCATTTGAGGCCTCGATCACAGCTAAGAGGACCGCTTAAGAGGTAATGTATATTCGGTCCTAATTCTTGAACTGACAAACAGGTCCATATTAAAACCTTGGGTAATGCTGATGAGTTTTTATTGAAAATTGATGGGTCAGATGGTTGGGCTCCTAGGGAACCTACTAATTTTCTGTTCTCGAGTCCCCAGCGAACATAGCCTAGTTAGCCAAAGAGAGCTCGACTGTTCCGATCAATTTCTGGAGTTTATCCTATTGTTAGCCAAAGAGAGCCACTGTTCCGATCAATGCTTGTTGCTCGGAGTGTGCTTGGCCTGGAGCGTTGGAGGTTCTGGACTCTGGAGTTAACAGCTGACAGTTCGTTAAAGTGCGGGGCAAACCTCGTGTCTGCCTATCAAGGTGAAAGTCAGGTCTAATGGAAAGGGGAATGACTGGCTGTTCGGCGTCATTCTGGTGATGGTATTTTTGGTGTGATGATTTCACCGTTTGCTAGTACTAACTTTTGATGAACGAGATATGCAGATTGATTGATGCCCGAGCTGGAGTACGCGATGTTTTCCTTGCCAATCAGGGCACTGATGCACCTTTTCGGACCTTCTGGCGCTTGGCCTGCAGACGCCTGCCCTACAAATAATGATGCATCTTGTGTAGACTTCACTTTCGCAGGTTATCACTCCTTTGACGCTGGTGCAACAACCAGTTTCGTTGACCTTCGGTGTGCAACCGTGCGTCATTCAGCGGCGCTTTGGGCAGTGGAGAGCTCCCGCACTGCAGTTTCTGCGTTATACACGGAGTACGTTTTATGCACAGGGACAGCTGCAATACGGCGGAGCTACATGTCCTGGTTGCGTGCCACGTCCTCGATCCACAGCTGCAAGAACGTCTTTTCTCTTGCTCGACTCGCGTCGATGCAAGTGCCCGACGACGAGGTATGCTAGTCTCGGCAGCCATTCACGATGAGTCTGACACTCTGACGACCGAGGGAAGTCTTCATTGGAGGATGAGGTAGTGGTCCTTAAGGATGACGGAGCTTACCGCAGTTTTGTTGGAAAAAAAAAAAGGAATTCGTTTACTTAATGAACAAGGGCCAATTTTGAAAATTTTAACTAAGCGATTGAGTAATGTTCAGTTTTGGGAAGGCAAGTATTGACGTTTCTAGGTTTAGTTTAGATTTGCCAAAAGTGCATGTAACACGAGCACAATAAAGGCACGTTTATATTAAAAAAAAAGAGACACGTTTAAATTGAACATGGACTTCGGTTATACTCACTGGAGGAAGAAGCTGCTGATGCAGAGGGTACTCGCGGAGTCTCGCTACGAATTAGTTAGGCCACGAGATTTAGGACTCAGCAAGGAAGCTAACAGCGGCGGGCGACTGATCGGAGGAGCACAGGGACGACCGGGACTGCTTGGAACCCATGCTGCTGTCGTTTGGCTTGGAGCAGCTTGGACGTTTTTAATGCACTGGCAGTACTATATGGAATATGTGCAGACTAAAACAGTGTGCCCATGCAAACTGCACTGCATGGTGCATGGACACGTATCAAGACACGTAAAGGATGGTGAAAGGCGCGCGGCGGGGCTCCTCGCACTGCTGTCCGACTTAGCTCGCCGCGAAGCGTCAGCACATGCTGATACAAAATAAAACGTTAAATGGGTGGCATCTTTTTCTCTATTTTTGTCACTGTTCACGTACAGATGTTCTTCCCCATTTTTTTTTTTTTGACAACGATGTTCTTCCCCTTTGGAAGAGGTTTGTCCGTTTGTGCTCGCATGCGTGCACGTTGATAACTCTGATCAGCATTACGGAGTAGCTTTGTATAATAAACAAAGACGAAGCGGCCCAACGAAATCAAAACTCTACGTGACGAAGGTACCTAGGGTTGCGTACGATGGTTATGTATAGTTAATTAATGAGTTATCCATTGTCGTCTGTTGTGACTCATCAAATAAATCAGCTGCGTCTTTGCAGGCAAAAATGGATCCCTCTTCTGTTGTGACTCCGCCTCACAAGTCACAAACAACAAGTCATGCACTGGCCGGCTTTGACGCATGACAAAAATGATTTATCCATTGTCTTTGTTGCTTGTAGGGAAAAATGGATCCCGCCTCACAAGTCATAAACAACAAACACCCATATTTGGGCTCCAAGCTAGCTAGCACTGGGTAGGCAAAAATGGCACCGGATCATCACGGAACAATGTTAAAAAATATCCGCACTCATTTAATCGAAACTGGATAACTCGTTCTCCGGAGCCAGGAATTATATACAGGGGGGCCGGACGATCAAATACATAAAAATTTTAAAATTATCTAGAGAGGGAGCTCAATCATGGATTAAAACACCAAAATCTCTAATAAATAATGAATTATACATGTTGTGACAAATCTAAGTATTACAATAAGCATAACAAATGTTTGAAGAAACTAACATGTTTTACTTAAATTTTTTCGAAGACTCAAAGTTATCTTGGTCTTGATCCATCGAAACTTTTTTATGAAAGATTCATGGAAACATTAACCAACTAGCATACTGCATAGCTATGTGCTGACTACAGATTGAATTGGAGACGACGGAGTCACAGCAAGCCTGGAGTCTTGAAGTCTTAGAGGTGCGGATAGTGCCGGACTATAGGTGCGTTTACGCCAGGCGACGGGGCGGGTGTGGCGGTGCGCCGGTGCCAGTGGCACTGCAGTATGCGGCGCAGCAGGCAGGATTGTGAACGCAAATCACGATGAGCGTATGTATTGCCCTAGACGGCTCGGTCCTCGCGCGATCAGACTAGGCTACGGACAACGGATCGGCACTTGGGCTGGTATGCTAGTATACGTATACATATAAATACACAGAAGTACTAGTATTTTATAACAAACATTGGGTGGGGCCATGGCACCCCACCCCCCCACCCCCCCCGGGGCCTCCGCCACTGGCAACCAGTAGTATGTTGATGCAAAACACGAGCAAAACTTTATTTACCCTTGCCGTGGTCTCCGAGAAGGCAGACCACAGACATACTAGTTAAAGTAGTTATAAGACCGGTGGTAGCGCCGCGCTTACTTGGCGGCCGCCGGCGCGAACGTGAGCAGGGTGCGCTTCTCCAGCCATGGCTTGACGACGACGACGGCGTCGAACACGCGCTCGCCGCCGGCGTTCTCCGCGCCCTCCACTGCCGCCGCAACGCGGAGGTAGTACTTGAGCCCCGACACCACCTGCCGCTGCGCCGCCACCACCCTGCCGAACTCGAGCCTGCTGCTGTCGCCTCTGAGCTGCCGGTTGTACTCGGCGACGGAGAACCGGCCGAGCTCCTGCACCTCGCCGTCGCCCTCCACGTCCCGCACCTCGGTCCTGGCCCCCACTTTCCTCCCGCGGTACTCGTCGCTCGCTTGCCGGATGCCACCGGCCCCGATGCGCATCAGGTCATCGGCGCGCGCGGACGCCGCCGCCGCCAAGGCACAGAGCAGAACGGCGAGCAGCATGCAAGCGCGGAGCGAACGAGCCATCACAATTCGCGTTGGTGGTGGTCGCTTCGCCGCTCTCCTTCTCAGTTCTCACGAGCAGTGCGGTGTGGTGTGTAAGTGTGTGTTGATCAGTTTGAGACAGCTTGTGATGACCGCGCAGTGTGTGTGCTACGGTCTCGCCGTTATATAGCGGGCGTTCGCCTGCTTGGAGCGGAGGCGTCGCCGGGGTTGGGCTTGGCGTGCGGCCAAACGTACGCGGCGCGCTGTGGGTGCATGAACTGCGCGCCCCGAGGCGGCGGCGCGCGGAGAAGGGATAAGGGACGAGAGGGGGCGCGGGCGGAGGACACGTTCGGCTTGGGCCTGCTAGCGAGGGCGTGGTGCCGCGTAGACGGGGCTGCGTCCTGCTCTAGCGTGGTGGGGTTTTTGTCGCGGCGCCGGGGCTAGCACCTGCTGTGCGGCGCGGCCACGGCTCCGGCTTTGGCTCTGTGGTTTGACCAGCCTAGCTCAGCCTGAACTGTGCCTACTTGCACACGTACACAGATATACCCGTAATATTATCCAGGCTTTGACTATCCTTAACTCTTAATCCCACATTATTCTCAAATTGATTCCGAGGTCGTTGATGCATCCCACTGTTGTGTATTCGTGTCCATTTCCCCCCAGAGGGTGTGTTTGGAGGTCTGGCTTGTTCTTGCCTCACCTTTGTCGGATAAGAAACTAAAACAATTGTTGTATTTGGTATGTGAAAGCAAGGTTTCCTTTGCTTGACTGGTGGGCAAGTCATGTTAGCTCTCATGTGCTGGCAAGGCTAATCTTGTCTGGTGAGGCGATGTGAGCTATGTAGCCTCTCTCACTCTCCCCTCGTGTCAGTCTTCATGAGCGGAGTAGACGGCGACCCAAATCAAGATTGTTTAGCTCATATTATGCTTCATATGGTGGTGCTGAACCGGATTGTTGGTGTCGAAAAATCCATTTTGCCCGCAGTGACCATTGAGATTATTGCAGCTTCCTTGAATCCATGGCGGCCGCGCTGGGCGAATTTGGCGATCCCATGGGTGATCGGCCGATGGTGCTCACTCTACCAGCCGCTCCTCTAAGCACCGCCGCTGCTCCGATTGCCGGCGTCCCTCCTTCCATGTAAGAGTTACTGGAGAGGAATCATATGTTCTATTGTGCTGTGCAGGTTACATATATAGGAGCCGGGGTGGCATGCAAGCCAAGCCCGCAGCCCGCAGCCCGCAGGCTATACAAATGGACAAGCATAATATACGCTACACACAAGTGGACAAGCATAATATGCGCTAACAAAGATGAGGGTTGTGGTAGCTTGCTGCGGGGCACTCGGGAGAGATAGCGGCGACCTGGCGTAAACACGAACAACGCAAGCTTGGGCAAAGGTGTTGCTATGGTAGTTGTGGAGCACGAGAGGCAGTAGTGGCGACCTTGCGCGAACGGGTGCTGCGGTCAGAGCGAGGAACATCATCGACGGCTGTGGCCCAAGAGGGGAAGCAAGGGCGCAAGGGCGGCGGTGACCCAATATGACAAGGTGGTAGGGACAAGAAAGACACGCGGAACCCATGATATTGTGTAAGAGTTGTATTACTGGAGAGGCTGTCTGATATGCTACCTTTTAACTGGTGTAGTAATATGAGCTCCAAGTTAACTTTATATTATTAGATTCCTTTGACAAAAGTGAGCTCGTCATAACAACTGACTTTATAATTAACTAAATCCCAAATAGAGCTAATGAAACTTCATAGTTTCTATGTAGCTGCAACAAAATGCTATTTTTTTTGTTCTTCGATATAGAAGTTGCCCTTTTTTAAAAGAACCGACACGTTAACTGCCGGTCTATGTATTGATAAAGAAGATGAACACACAAAATGACAATATCCGCCAGATCACCCCAAAAAAAAAGGATTCCTGATGAACATAATTATCCCCTTTGCTGTTTATACACACAAACTATGCAATTTTATTTTATTTTATTTATATTTAATACTCCATCCATGTGTCAAACATTCGACGTGATAAGTGTAAAGTGTTTGGACGTGGAGCTAAAATTTCTTTATTGTTGGCAGCACGAGCACGAGTCTGTATTAGATATACTTCATTCCCAATTGTAAGTTGTTTGACTTTTGTGACATAAAATTTGACCACTTATTTTATTAAAAAATTTATGCAAATTATCATTTCTTTTTTGTTGTGACTTGATTAATTAATAAAGTTCTTCAAAAATGACTTAAATTTATCTATGTTTACAAAATTGAATAAAATAAACGGTCAAATTTAGCATAAAAAAGTTAAATGACTTACAATTTAGAATGGATGATGTACTATCTATTTATCCTTTCCACACACGGTACGAGAGACACACTGCAAAAGATTTGACCGAAGAGAACGCATCATGAGTGGGGTTGTATACGTGGAGTACTACTGGAAAAAAATCAAATAGGAGTTTATTTTCTTCTTGTTTCTATTTCTATTGCATTCGAAGTAATTTTTTTACTCGATCTCTTCTTATAAATAACCAGGCCAAAAACACCCAATCCAAAAAAAACAGAAATTTTGCCACTTTTTATTAGGTATAGAAATGATATCCACAAAGAATAAAGACCCATATAAACACAAAAACTCATTTTTCTTGGAATCCTTCAATGTAGGTGGCATGTTTTCTCAAAAATCCTCATGAACAATCGTGTGCTCGTGATGAATATGCACAATTCACTTGGCATAGATGTTCATCTGAGGTCCTATGTATTTAACCGAAAAATCAATCCCAAAGCTTCATAAACCAAAGATCAACCAAATCGGTGAAGAGGGGGAGAGAGAAGGGAAAAGCCAAAACTCAAATCATCTATAAGACTAAAATCTCAGAGGACATGATTTTTTTGTTGCCCTAGATCAACCAGGTCTGATTATTTATAGAGACAAGATTAAACATAGAGGAAGTATTGTTGTAGAAAAACATAGATGAAGCATCAATCTCATGAACTATTGATTTCACTAGTAGTAAAAGCAATAAGCTGGAGAATGGAAAACATATAGACTGATTCAAATATAAAACTAGAGAGATAGCTAGTTAGGGGCAACCTTTGTATTTATTTTTGGAGCTGTTGCACATTCTCGACATGTCTCTAGATATTTTAGCTACACCACTTAACCAAAGGGGTATAATGATCCGACTTGAGATTTGTCCATCCGTGCCTTTTCCCTTTATCATATGAACTCCAACGAGGTTTTGAGGCCTAAACCTGAAAACTATCTAGCCTTTTGAGGCCCAAACCACCAAACTGCCTGGAGAAGCATATCTGCTATGCCTCCTCCACGATCTTGACATGTGTAATCGCTATCCTCAACTGCCCAATTACCAAGTCCTCGACCGTATCCTCTTGAATAGGTCAACTGTTGGGCTTGGTCAACATGTTCTACTCCTGATGTGCTCTTGCTTGTTGATGTTCCCATATGTCAGCCACCACGTTTAATCTTTCAGCCATCTTGGTCCCTCAATCCAAGCCTCATGTCCATTCTCCACTGCTCCTAGTCTATCAACACGAGCCATCTCTACTTGACCTTTGCCATGTCCATCGACCGTCTCTATGCTCCACGCCTGCACGCCAACATAGCCAAGAGACATACTTAGGGCCCATTTGGAGCATGTGGAAGCTCTTTTATAAATACAAGCCCCACCAGGTGAATTGATGATCATTTGGTAGGACTGTCCAGTGTGATGCTACCCATCAGGGTTCAAATTCTGGTGCTCAAACCTTTTCTTAGGATTTTCTAGAATTTATCGGCAGTAAGCGACGGTCCCGTCGACAACGAGGCACTAGTGGTGAATTCAGGAATCTCCAGATCTGCCGGCTTAGTCCTTCAGAGGTGTTCATATGGGTAGAGTTTGCGTATGTGTCTTCATAGGGGTGAGTGTGTATGCGTGTTGTGAGCGTCTTATTGTACTATGTAATTCTTAAAAAAACCAAGAAAAACAGTGAAAACCTCCCTGTCCACCTTTTTCCTATAAAAGGGGAAGAAGGGGAGGTGGGAGAGATTTATTCCTCACTTATTTGGCTCCTTCTCTTTCTCTCACTTATAACTTTCTCATGTTCATTTGTAAACAAACACAAGTACATCACATAGAATCAAAATAACCAATAGATCTAATAAACATTATCACATATAAGAACACAAGTTCCCAATCTCAAACCATAAGAATGCAATTAAAGTTTTTTTAATGTAATCAGAATGAAGCAGCCAAGGACCAGAAGAGAACAACAAAAGCGGCCGCACATGCAAGAATTGGGACCAAATGCAAGCAACAAAAGTGGCAGCACATGCAAGAATTGGGGCAAGGATATCCCATCTAATGCCAGCCATCTAATGTGACTTGTAGCAGATCATAAATACTAGACATTTGAAATGGATCATAGCAAAGAACGAGACCAAGGAAGTCAGGATCACTTCTCTCCATAGCTGCAGGTAACACTATTTGAGAGGATGCAGAACAAGGTGTAAAGCAGAAGTTGTAAACCACAAAAACCTTGTTGGAGTGACTTGCAAGTATTTTCTCCTTAAGAAGGTTGAGGTTCCACCCACCTAGGACCGTCGAGATGTCAATCATACTAGTTTTACATCTTTTCATCGGCGTTCAGTTCTTCAACAGCAGGAACACCAACTTGTGTAGAAAACAAAACCGATTAAAATTAAGAAATCAAAACAAAACAAAGATCAAAACAATAGTTTTTCTAAGCCCTATAGCAAGCCATGGCCAGTGGCGGAGCTCAGACAAAACTTTAGGTGGGACACACAAATGTCTTTGACACAAACATGCATTAATAATAGCTAATACATGACAAATTTAAAGATTGATTAAAGATAATATATCTCATTAGAAGATAATTTGTCCCTTCTTTGTAACTTTGCCAAATACTATAATATATTGTTGAGCAAGAAACTGATGTTAACAATGCGTTGGATGAGACACCTTGCTTGTCTCGATTTCTACACTAGCAAGGTACTCGTGGCTCACCGAAGCTAGCAAGAAAAATTCTATGTATCAACTATTTCAAGTCAAGATGAAGGTCAACTGGGAACCCAAGCATGCCCTTTATTTCATTCTCTATAATTTGATGAAACCTACAAGAAAAGCAGGCTAGTAGATAGGGCAACATCATATGGGTGAAACCTACACAAAAAATGAGCCAGTGGATAGGATCAAATCATCCATAAACATGTTAAACCTTAGGATCTGACAAACTTGCAATATCAATCGTTCGATCAAGGTTCTTCATAGATTTATCACCCTTTAAGCCATGAACCCGAACAATCACAAAAGCTCACAAACTCGCTCAGACAATGGATCGATGGCTTGTCCCATTCGACTCGAGAACATTGTCCTCCTTCACCATGCAGCGCCGCCTCTCTTCACAACATGCGTCAACTAGCCGTGCCAAGTATTCTTAGTCTCGTCCATGGCATGAGCTAGCTCTGCCGCAAGGGCTGGTCACAATGATGAGCATGCACCACCAACCACGCCACCTATTGGCTTGTTCCCTTGGTATGCCTCATTGCCCATGCCAACCATCACCACATCCCATCTCTGAGACCTCACCCCTTTCCATAGCCATGCTTCAAGAGTTGCACGAGTGGAATAAGGCATTTGTCACTTTGATGTCGGATAAGGCTTGTGTCGAGATGGTGGAGGCGCAATCGAGCAGAGAAGTCAGGGCCTCCACCCGCACGTGGAGAAGCACAAACCAACGTCGATGTTTTGTAGCTCCTTATGCCCTAGTGTGACCTACCATCATGCATAGCGGATGGTCCAACACTCCAATAGTCACCAATGAAATCAGCCCAGCAGCCAAAGTAGTCACCGACGCAACACCAATCACGCCCCAGCAACTTTTTAATGAAATTCACCCTAGGCAGGCTGCTCACCAAACTATTGAGTTGCATGCACCGACCAGTTCAACCCAAAAGCTTAAGCTGATAGAGAGAGGTGGACAATTCACTTATATTCCAACACTCCCCCTCACATCGAGGCTCCGCGAGAGATCTCAGCGACGGACGAGCCTCAAACATGGAATAGGAGTTGCATGCACCGATCAGTTCAACCCCAAAGCTTAAGTTGATGGAGAGAGGCGGATAATTCATTTATATTCCAACACAAACCACCACTGACATCCTTGACTCCCCGGCGTAGAACAAGATGGAAACTTTATCCTTGGTCATGCCTTGCTTGCGTCCTCAATTAGAAATCTTCTATTAGATTTTTCCAATCCAATTCGAACATAAGGCATTGCACCTAGCATGAACACATAAGCATGTTCTCAAACCTTGGCCAAATTAAGGATGCAATGAAGATCACCTTGACACAATCCTATTCACTTAAACTTATCAGCACTACTATTTTTCAGCCATAGAACAATATTTTGAGCCTTTTACTTGTGTGCCATTAAAAAAGTTGCTCTAATCATCCATGTCCCTAGAAGATGAGTTCTACCGTTCATGTCCCTAGGTCTCAAAACTTTTCTCTCTCATGCCATTTCGTCTGTTTCCAACGTTAACAGTGTCAAACTGACATGGCAAAAGACCATTGTACCCCCACGGTGGGATCCATTTGTCAGCCGGGCGCGGGTGCAGTCGCCGGTGCGGACCAGCGCACCTTTGCCGTGGGCGCCGGTCGTGGGCGCAGGCCAGCGCGCTGCCGACCCCACCCCCACGGTCGTGCGAGCTTTCTAGGCACCAGCGTCACGGTCGCCGCTGCATGCACCTTGCCCCTCGTCGGTGAGTCCGCCCAGCACCAGACCTCGCACGGCCACACCGGCACTGGGATCGTCTTGGGGTCATGGGGACGCGGCAGCACCAATGCAAGGTCCATGACCGCAAGTGCCGCAAGTTTAGAGCATGACTGGTAGCTCCACCGGCCACCGGTCATCCACTGCTGGGGCGAGCAGTCGACCACAGAGGCGGAGTTCTATGCGGCGCACGGCACAGTGGGCGAGTACTCCTACTTCACCATGCCAGACACGAGCGCCCAGTGGCGACGGCTCTTGACGTGCGCGTGGCGGCCCTGTGCGCCCGAACGGCCCAGGGCGCTTGTCTTCGTGGTCCATGGCTGCTATAAGAGAATGGAGGGTATTTTGGACATTTTAACAACCCAGTCCCATGTGTCAGGGCTCTCAAATGGTAACAAACAAACAGAAGGAAGATGGAATGGCGTGGGTGAGAAAACTTTTGAGACCCAGGGATATGTGCGTTAGAAGCTATCTTTCAGAGGCATTGACGATTATAACATTTTTTTAATGGCATAGGAGTAAAAGGCTCCAATATTTTTCTCTCACAACAAACCGCCATCAATAATAACTTTTTTAGCCAACCAAATAGTGCTAGCGAGGTCAGTGGAATATTGTACCAAACCCCTTCCCCAACTTTCCTATGCCTTCTATGTTTTAGCTA